>JAXCMG010000159.1:89664-137533 GCA_034642415.1 Podarcis siculus | reverse complement strand
CTCTCTCTCTCTCTCTCTCTCTCTCTCTCTCTCTCTCTCTCTCTCTCCTTGCTGCTTTCCTTCTAGGCCACATCACTGCTCCCCAAAAACTAAAGTTGGGCTTTATATGTTGAGGAAGGAGGCCCCACCCATTTCCCATCTTGCACCATGTCCCTTCATCCCCCTAAATAGTTCATTGCCCAGGTTCATCGCCTCACCAGTAGGCTAGCCTGGTCATCCCAAGAATTAGAAGCCTTTGTTAAATTCCAACACCTGCTGGATCCAGGGATTAGAACGGTCTGGCACCCAGCTTAACATCCCAAACTCACGACAGTTGTAAACAGAGCTGCCACCATTTCAGGCTGAGAACATACATTTTTAAGAGTTGTAGCACATGCTGACGCTCTGTAAATGATAGATATATCAATGCAGGGCCAGCCCAAGACCCTCCTTGCCTACACCAGGATCTGCTACCCCACAATGTGGGAAAAACATGAAGCCAGCTAATGCCTCTCCATAGCTCCATCCATATTTCAGACATCATCATATATTAGTATATTGTGAGGTTTAACTGGTGATGTTGAAAACCAAATATCACCCACCCTTACTGTTCGCCTCTACATAGTTCCATCCTTATTTCAGACATCGTGATATATCACTGCATCGTGATGTTTAGCTGGTGATATATCACAATTTTGAAAACCAGATATCTCCCAGCCCTAATGCCAGCACAGTGGAGGAATTTGCTTCTAGAAGAAGAAGAAGAAGAAGAAGAAGAAGAAGAAGAAGAAGAAGAAGAAGAAGAAGAGTTTGGATTTTATATCCTGCTTTATCACTGCACTAAGGAGTCTCAAGGGACACGGGTGGCACTGTGGGTTAAACCACAGAGCCTAGGACTTGCTAATCAGAAGGTCGGCGGTTCGAAT
Source organism: Podarcis siculus (assembly GCA_034642415.1). Taxonomy (NCBI): domain Eukaryota; kingdom Metazoa; phylum Chordata; class Lepidosauria; order Squamata; family Lacertidae; genus Podarcis; species Podarcis siculus. Next base: position 136,628 of record JAXCMG010000159.1, on the reverse strand, counting down.
CCCTGCGACTGGGTGAGCTCCCATTGCTCGGTCCCTGCTCCTGCCAACCTAGCAGTTCGAAAGCACATCAAATTGCAAGTAGATAAATAGGTACCGCTCTGGCAGGAAGGTAAACGGCATTTCCATGCGCTGCTCTGGTTCACCAGAAGCGGCTTAGTCATGCTGGCCACATGACCCAGAAGCTATACACCGGCTCCCTCGGCCAATAAAGCGAGATGAGTGCTGCAACCCCAGAGTCGGCCACGACTGGACCTCATGGTCAGGGGTCCCTTTACCTTAAGGAGTCTCAAAACGGCTAACAATCTCCTTTCCCTTCCTCCCCCACAACAGACACTCTGTGAGGTGGGTGAGTGAGGCTGAGAGACTTCAAAGAAGTGTGACTAGCCCAAGGTCACCCAGCAGCTGCATGTGGAGGGGTGGGGAAGCGAACCCAGTTCACCAGATTACAAGTCCACCGCTCTTAACCACTACACCACTCTGGCTCTAGTTTACAACTTTATTTTTATTTTTACCTTACTGTGGAAAAACAAAGCAGGTGTACATTTTAATTAATAATTCTGAATGACGGTCCACTACCACAATGGCAGAAATTCTACCTTAAGGCAGGCTGGGAAGCTAGATGGTTAAGTAGGCATGAAATTTAATTTAGAGAAATAGAACAACAATTCAGGGTAGCTGGCTAGTTTTTCCTACTGAGCTGCGCCTGACTGCCATAGAGATAGTACAAACTCATTTTTCTAAATGGCCTGGAGAGAAAGCCATTTAAATAATCAGAAACAAGGATAAATGGCAGCTCTAAAAGAATAGCAACTATTAAACTATGAAATAGTAATAGTATTATTATTGACCTACATGAGGCTACTTTGACAGCCCAGGGCCAGTTTATGCAACCGACAGGACGAATCATAAAGCTGTTCCTGGACCATACCATTTCCAGGTTTAGCTATATGTGTATGTGGTCTTTTCCATTTTTGAATGCTTCTCTATCGAAACAAAAACAATATATTTATCATTTTTAAAAGTACATATCAGGGACAAGGGTTCGGCTTAACTTCCCAATTGTAGGTTAAACACTAGCTATTTTATCAAGAATTAACCTTAAAAAAAGTAAAGGAAAAGGACAGCTGGACAGTTAAGTCCAGTCAAAGGTGACTATGGGGTTGCGGCGCTCATCCCGCTTTCAGGCTGAGGGAGCCAGCATTTGTCCGCAGACAGCTTTCCGGGTGATGTGCCCAGCATGACTAAATGGCTTTTGGCACAATGGAACACCATGCAAGAAACCAGAGCACATGGAAACACCGTTTACCTTCCCGCCACAGCGATACCTATTTATCTACTTGCACTGGTATGCTTTCAAACTGCTAGGTTGGCAGGAGCTGGGACACAGCAACAGGAGCTCACCCCATTGCGAGGATTCAAACCGCCGACCTTCTGATCAGCAAGCCCTAGAGGTTCAGTGGTGCAGCCCACAGTGCCACCTGCATCCATTCACCTAAGCAGCTAGCCTGCTAATGGGAGGCAGTCGGCCAAGAGCATGTGTCAGTGACACCTCAGCTGAATCATTTGCACTGGTTGCCCATATACTACCAGGCCATAAGAACATAGCACAGTCTACTGGATCAGATCAAAGGCTCATCTAATCTAGCATCCTGTTCTCACAGTGGCCAAGCATATGCCCTTGGGAAACCTGCAAGCAGGATTCAAGCACAAGAGCATTCGCCCCTCCTGTGGTTTCCATCAACTGGTATTCAGCAGCACAGGAGACAACTCCTAGGGGTTGAGGTCCCTTCGACACCCCCCCAAAAAAAATATTTGAGGTGGCTGGGGACCAGGAGTGCCAACTTGGCCTTGGCCTTAGAGAGCCAGTGTGGTGTAGTGGTTAAGAGCGGTAGTTTCGTAATCTGGGGAACCGGGTTCGCGTCTCCGCTCCTCCACATGCAGCTGCCGGGTGACCTTGGGCCAGTCACACTTCTTTGAAGTCTCTCAGCCCCACTCACCTCACAGAGTGTTTGTTGTGGGGGAGGAAGGGAAAGGAGAATGTTAGCCGCTTTGAGACTCCTTAAAGGGAGTGAAAGGCGGGATATCAAATCCAAACTCTTCTTCTTCTTCTTCTTACGACCATGGGCACCTGAGACCGTGGGTGCCAGGCAATGTGCATCAAAACGTGTGGGTGCCTGGCCCCTTCATGGGGAATTTTGTGGGTGCTCGGGCACCCAAGGCCCGAGGGAGTTGGCACCTATGCCGGGGGGGGGGGCAATGTTAATGAGCATTGCCATTCTGTGTGTGTGCATCACGTCGCGTCTGGGGATCAATTATGTGAGGCGAGGCTTACCTGTCCCCCTCAATATTTTATCTAGGTTGGCATTTTATTTTATTTTATTCCCCCTCAATATTTTATCTAGGTTCAGAAGCATTGCTGCCTATGGTTCATCCTCAGACACTCGACTTAATTAGCTTTCGACACTTGGTTTAATTAGTTAAGTCAGGTTCCTCAGAGTGGGTGGGGTACCTTGGCTTAATTAAAGGATTAGAAGGGTCTAGCACACAGCCTAATATACCCAGCTTAATACATAGGGATCTGGTTATTTCCTGGTTTTAACACCCCAGTCCTTAATTAAATTCTAACACCTACTGGACCTGGGAATTTAGGGTGTCTAGCACCCACACATTCCTAACACTATGTAGAACAGCGTTTCTGAAACTTAGGTCTCCAGCTGTTTTGGGACTGCAATTCCCATCATCCCTGACCACTGGTCCTGCTAGCTAGGGATAATGGGAGCATCATTCAAAAACAGCCAGAGACCCAAGTTTTGGGAAACACTGATGTAGAACAATGTTTGCAGGACAGCAATCAGCTTTTTGCATTTGGAAAAGCAGTGTTCATTAACTACAGTTTTGCTTTGCTCCAATCTCTTTCCCTTTTGGAGAACAGTAAATTCAGGACCTTATCTGAGGGGATAAACGTACAGCCTTTTATACACTGGCCAATAATCTAATCATGGGAAATGCTGATGTGCCCTTTATTTCTGCTCGTTTCAGCTCTTGCTCAGCTGACTGGAAAATACTCTGGTGCTTTAACATATTACAAAACGTGTAGCTATTTAAGCACCACAGTCTCAGCTGCTAATGTGTCAGTGTGAATTCACTGGGCCAAATGCAGCCGTGATGCAACTCTATCGACAGCCATGGAATTGGCCACATTATCTTGCAATGTATATCAGATCAGCAGTTCAAGGCCCAAGTATTAGGCAAATCGCGCTCTCCTCAGGCATGGTGAAGGATATTCTTCCATCACCGGTGTTGAAGTAATTCCATTGCCAGTCCAGTCAAATTGTGTATATGAGATGAAGAGGGTGTTGGAAATGCAAGAGCAGACATCATTCGGTTCGTAACTTAACAGTTAATTCTCTTGTGTTAAAATCAACTAGCCCAAGAAGGAGATGAGCGGAGCTTTGCAAACAGGCATAGTGCCATGATATTTACTCAGAATGCGTTTTGATTGGTTGTGCAGTTGTGAGAGAGTTTTTCTCTCTTATGTTTAGTTGAATGTCTTCCTGCTATGTACAAGGCCTGACCTAAGCAAAAGGAAACGTCTCTGTTCTATTCTCCTCAAATTATACCATTTTTTTTCAGTTTCCTCAATAAAATGTTTCCAAGACTCTCTGCCCTCCATCTGCATTATTTAAGTGGTTTTGCTAACAAAGGAAACCATCTTGTCTTTCATCTCAGGCAGCAAAAGGTCCTGCTGCAGTTATCTAAAATCATGTTTAATACCCCTGACAAAGAGATACAGTGGTACCTCGGGTTACAGATGCTTCAGGTTACAGTCTCCGCTAAGTGTGCATATCAATATCGATGGTATCTAACACCGAGTAAATTGGCAAAAATGTATAAATCTAAATCAAATAAGTGTTGGAAATGTAAAGAGAAAGAAGGCTCTTTTATCATATGTGGCGGTCTTGTAGTAAGGTTAAAGCTTAGTGGGAAATGATGTACAGTGGTACCTCGGGTTACAGATGCTTCCGGTTACAGACGCTTCCGGTTACAGACTCTGCTAACCCAGAAATAGTACCTCGGGTTAAGAACTTTGCTTTAGGATGAGAACAGAAATCGTGCAGCGGCACAGTGGCGGCAGCAGCAGGCCCCATTAGCTAAAGTGGTGTCTCAGGTTAAGAACAGTTTCAGGTTAAGAACGGACCTCCGGAACGAATTAAGTTCTTAACCCGAGGTACCACTGTATAGTAGAAACATTCAGATTTTAAAAGAAAGAAACATATTTTTGGTTGCACAATATATAAATCTGTATTGTTATAACGACGATATTAAAAGTAAAACAGGATGAGCACTTGTGGAGGGGATGTTGGGTTCTGCTTCACTTCTGCCAGATGCAAAGGCAGAAACTTTTTTTTCCCTGACACAGACACTTGCTTTTTAGTTGCATTATTATGCTATCAACCTGTGGGGGCATAGACAGGAATACTTAAAGAAAAAAGCCATACCCAACACTCTCTAACTTCCAATTAAATTTGAAACATCAGCCAACTTCAAAGAGAACACTTTTTTGCCATCAGTAGTTCAATATAGACAGCCGTTGCTCCAGTTTGGAATGCTGACATCTCTGCAAAGGAATGAAGACGGACTCACATTTGAGTGCAATCTGCTGTGACAGATACATTTTTTTCATTAACCCCCCAAACCTCATGAAATTCCTGACACTTTGCTGGTGGTAATTTCCTACATGTGTGCATTCGTTTCATATTCAATTGCGAACTGTTGTACTGGAAAAGACGATTTCAAGGAAGTGTGTGAAAATCTACATGTATCAGGATTATTATTATTAATAATAATAATAATAATAATTGAATTTATATATCGCCCGGCACCTGGAGGGGTGGTTCACAGAAAAGATCAGAATATATAAAATAATAATAATAATAATAATAATAATAATTTATTTATATCCCGCCCTTCCCAGTCGAAGCCGGGCTCAGGGCGGCTAACAACAGTAAAATAATACAACATTCTAAAATCATTTCATTAAAAAATTACTTCAAATCAGATTAATGGCAACCATTGGGCTAGAGTTCTGTGAAGATTGCCAAAGGAGGGAGTCAGGCTGTGCCCTGGCCAAAGGCTTGGTGGAACAGCTCTGTCTTGCAGGCCCTGCGGAAAGATGTCAAGTCCGGCAGGGCCCTAATCTCTTGTGGCAGAGCGTTCCACCAGATCGGAGCCACAGCCGAAAAAGCCCTGGCTCTGGTTGAGGCCAGCCTAACCTCTCTGTGGCCTGGAACCTCCAAGATGTTTTTGTTTGAAGATCGTAAGTTCCTCTGTGGGACATACCAGGAGAGGCGATCCCGTAGGTATGAGGGTCCTAGGCCTAACCCAATAACACCCCCACCCCCAAAAGAGCCGTATTTTAAAAGGGTATAGGATTGACAAGAAGTCGCAAGAAAGCTGGTTCCACAATAAGGATGCCAAATTTTGCTTGAAAAGGGTATATTGTTCCCACCCACTCCTGGGATGCTGAAGGGGAGCAGAGCTGGGAGGTGGAAACTGACAGGTCAGAAGCAAAGCCAAGGTGGAATCAAATGGATCAGAGATGGAAGCGGGTGGGATATGGAGGGGGCATGGTGAAACATGGAGTTTACTGGTTGAAGGGATAGCCCTAGTACTGATTTCCTAACACCTTTTAGGCAAGGAGAGTGCTACGACCTGTTCTTTCAAAATTCGCATCACCCTGAATTTTGCAGTGCAGTTCTTCAACCGAGTAAAATATGCAGAAATTCACTCACAAGTGTGCATATCAATATTGATGGTATCTAACACCGAGTAAATTGGCAAAAATGTATAAATCTAAATCAAATAAGAGTTGGAAATGTAAAGAGAAAGAAGGCTCTTTTATCATATGTGGTGGACTTGTAGTAAGTTTAAAGCTTAGTGGGAAATGATGTACAGTGGTACCTCGGGTTACAGACGCTTCAGGTTACAGACGCTTCAGGTTACAGACTCTGCTAAAACAGAAATAGTACCTCGGCTTAAGAACTTTGCTTCAGGATGAGAACAGAGTGGGAGCAGCAGCAGGCCCCATTAGCTAAAGTGGTGTCTCAGGTTAAGAACAGTTTCAGGTTAAGAACGGACCTCCGGAACGAATTAAGTTCTTAACCCGAGGTACCACTGTATAATGAATTGAAAAGGATGCTTAAAATAACTTTTGTAAAAAAACCAAAAGAACCAGAAGCTTTTCTTTTGGGAGTTATAGGGACAGAACTACCTAAACTGTACCAAAACTGTACCTATACTGTATAGAAGCTTATTCATGTATGCTACTACAGCAGCAAGAATGTTACTTGCCCCAAAATGGAAAGAAGCAGAAGTCCCAGCAAAGGAAGAATGGATACAAAAACTTACGGAATATGCAAAAATGGTGAAACTTGCTGGAAAAATAAGAAATCATGTGATGCCTCATTTAGGATCTTCTCCCACATGAAACTGTCCCCCAGTTAAGTCCTGCTTTAGAAGCCCTTCTTTGGGTGTCCTCACTTCTGAGGTTATGCAGGTGGTCCCCAAATTGTGGGCTTCTTTCTTAGACATGACCACTTAGTGCCAACTCTTGGCAATGGCAAAACTATGGAAAGGAGGCACAGGGCCCTGCCTCAGCAAATGTTGTTGTTTAGTCGTTTCCGGCTCTTCGTGACCCCATGGACCAGAGCATGCCAGGCACTCCTGTCTTCCACTGCCTCCCGCAGTTTGGTCAAACTCATGCTGGTAGCTTCGATAACAGTATCCAACCATCTCGTCCTCTGTCGTCCTCTTCTCCTTGTGCCCTCCATCTTTCCCAACATCAGGGTCTTTTCCAGGGAGTCTTCTCTTCTCATGAGGTGGCCAAAGTATTGGAGCCTCAGCTTCACGATCTGTCCTTCCAGTGAGCACTCAGGGCTGATTTCCTTCAGAATGGATAGGTTTGTTCTTCTTGCAGTCCATGGGACTCTCAAGAGTCTCCTCCAGCACCATAATTCAAATTCACCTGGAGGAGGAACCGGCAAGCCACTCCAGTATTCCTGCCAAGAAAACTCCATGGACAAAGACAACAGGTATATATATCAGCAAATGTACCAGCTCCCAAATGCACCAGAGGTGGCTTACCACATTTTGAAGTAAGAGAAATCACAGACATTGGAAAAGGTGAATGCTACCATGACTGGCAACGAAATTACCTAACTGCACCACAGCCTATTCCGCTGTCACGGCAATTCCAGACCAAATCCATCCTATTCTCTCACATCCAGAATGCCTTTGAGTCAGATTCGAGACCCTTTTGAATTGCTTGCTGTCGTTTTATCACTTTCATTGGTTGTATAAGCTGGTTTTATTGCATTCTGCTGCTGCTTTTATGATTTAATTACTGTATTGTAGTTATATATGTCGTGTGTTTAACTCTGCTTCTTGTAAGTCACCTTGAGGCGATGTGCAATAAAAGAGGGATATAAATCGTATCAATCAATAAATAGACCAATACATGAAGAGAGACTTAAGCATTACTGGATTCAAACTAGGAAATTTTGATAGCTTATACGCGATTGTTGCCAGCATATAAGAAGACCTATCTAGGAAAATGAGATGTTTCTGAGGGCACCTCCAGACTGGCACTAAGTTGAAGGAGGAATTCAAGCAAATACTGGAACTTTAGGGGAGGAATTTAACATTGTGCTAAATTAATCTCCTAGCGATGTACTCATTGCACTCTGCAGCCATTATTCTTGCTCTTATGCTAGTGCAACAGCCCTTGTGCTGGCAGTCAGTGAACTCTGAACCCAGATCTAGGTTTCCAAAATTAGAGTGGATTAAAGTGCTCTGTTGTAGTGCAAAAAAATTCACTTTTTAAAAAATTGACTCTCCATCCCCCTTGGTGTCAGGGTGGTGTCCTGGCTGGTTGCCCAGGAATTATAAAGACAAGGAAGCGTTTCTTACCGTCCTTTTTATGTCAGTCTTTACCGAGAGAGGCCATAGAACCCAGCCTCTGGGATAATGGCATTGTCCTGAGTGAAAATCCACCCCTCCGTCTCTCCCACTTCCTCATTCGTCATTCTCTTTTTTTAAAAAAGTATTTTTATTGGTTTTTAACAAACAAAATTATAAAGCGTACCACACAATTTATCACAAATACATTCTTATTGGACTTCTATCAGCACCTCTGATAATCCTATGTCTTAATCACTTCTTACGCATTCCTAACTTAATATTGCCTTTACATTCTTAACATATCACGTCTCCTTCTCCATTTTTGCAATATTTCTAATATTATTCCTCACAGAACTTCTTGCAAACCTACAAACGTCGTCTGGTCATCACAAATACTTTTCAAATAATCCGTAAATTTACTCTAGTCCTCAGTAAACTTCTGGTCCCGCCGGTTTCGGATCCTTCCTGTTAGTTTGTCAAGTTCCGCATAGTGCATTAATTTCATCCTCCATTCTTCCATCGTTAGTAATTCTTCTTGCTTCCATTTTTGGGCTCCTCATTCGTCATTCTCAACACCTCTTCCACAGGTGCTGCTATGTGCCCTCTGTCTTTGAGCTCTTTGCTCTCCTACTTTTAAGGCTAGCCTGATTCTGGGGGATGGAGGGTCTGGAATGCTTTCTAATGACATCGTGTCAGCCAGGTGTTGCTCTGGCTCTCCCATTCTTTCCCAACTTCCCCCTCATCTGCCTCTGAGCTGCAACCTCCCGCAAACCCCTGTTGTAAATCTATACCTTCTTCCTCTTCCTCCTCCCTGGAAGGGTCCGGATAAGGAGGTGGTCTCCACCATTTCTCCTCTGCCTAGTCCTTGACACTTGGTTATTGATTTATTGACAAACAAACAAAAAAGCACCCAAAGGTTATGCAAATTGCTCTTCTTCATTTCATTTCATTTCAATTTTAATTTGTATACCACCTTTCTATATTGCTAAACACAAGGCGGTTTACAGCAACAAAATAGGCAACAAAGAACGCACACCTTGTATTAAGCTGATCCAGTACAAAAGCTTATAATAAAACATAACTTTAAAGGGGAACGATTCATATCAAATAAAGAAACATTAAATAATCCATTAGGAATGTAATTGTGCACAATAAAGTTAACGCTCATAAACTGAAAGCACCTGAAAGGCAGAGCTCGAATGATCGGTTTGTTTCACATATGGCATAATTTTATTTCTTATGCAAATATCGAAGCACGTGGTCACTCAGTATCTGCAAATGTCCGACACAACTAAGGCTATATAGATCCTTTCTTTTCAATAATAATGGAACTCCCAGGTTGAAAATACTTTTATTTTTACAAAATGTGTTCTCCCTAGCAGAGAGCACGTGTTGCAGTAGGGGATAAAAGCCACCGCAGTGTTGCTGGGCGGATGTGTGGAGAGACCCTGGCAGTGAATTGGTTAATTGGGTCGCTGGGGAGAATTGCTTGTTGCCAATTTTGAAGGAGGGGTCAGAGGTTTTAAATATTGGATGCCCAACTTTGGGCGTCCTCTTGGCTGCTTGCACCGGATCACCTGCCCACCCTCCCTGTATTGGGGGGTTGTTCGCTTGACCTTGCTATGCCTGTCATGGTGTCGTCTGCTTTGAGGCAGGGGCCTGGTAGGAATTTTGTCCATTTGGCTGATTGGCTGGTGCCATTTGGTTTTTGCCTACTGCGTAGCAAATCGTCACAACTTGTAAGGTTGGTGGTTAGGCATTGGTTAAAATTGGTTGGTGGAGGGGTAAGTGCCTACCCCTCCAATGGTGGTGTGGAAAGGGAATTCCGTTAAAGGAATCCAGGGGCTTGCCATTCTTTTCGTCCTTGTCCCTGGCATTGGACTTGGGCCGTGCAAGCCACCAGGAGCATGAGGGTGAGAAGTGAGGGACTGAGGCCTAGCTTCATTTTCTTCCCAAAATTGTCTCCCTCACTGGCTTTTGCTGGAATCCGGAAGTCAGTTCTGTCCCTGGGCAAGGACAGATAGTCAGAACCAATGCCTAAGCAACCACTCACTTGTGTGTATTTAAATAAAGTTGTGGCCAAAATATTGCCAAAAACCCAAACCAAAATTGATGTGTGATGTGTGAATTATTGGGGGGTGGTTTGGGGACCTCAACACGCAAATCTTTATTATTTGTAAAGTGAACCCTTGTGTCAGTCAATACTTGACTACTGCTATGGAGCTGAACTGCATCTTTGTACTTTTCTCCTTCTAGGTTCGTGACGCTTTACGGTCCTGACTTTTTGATGAGGAAAATGCATGGGATAATAATAATAATAATAATAAATTTTATTTATATCCCGCCCTCCCCTGCCGAAGCTGGGCTCAGGGCGGCTAACAACATTCTAAAACATTCATTATAAAATTAATCAAATCAAATTAAAGTCAAATTAATGGCAACCATCAAGCAAAATTCTGTGCAGATTGCCGATTGCCAGAGGAGGGGGTCAGGCTGCGCTGTGGGAAACTGTGGGTTGAACAAATGCCTGATTAGAAGACATGTAAACATCCCGTAAGCAAATCAGAATGAAGGCTCAATAAGGACCAGATACTGCCTTGAAGCATAAGCTTTGTTCTAGCGAATCAGGATAAATAAGGATGTAGCAAAGTGAGCTACTCCCTACGGAGAAAGCAAAAGTGTTTGCCCCATGAATCTGTGCAGCTAAGGGATGACTCCCGGCTGTGATTCAAATGTCTACTAGGTAATGCCGTCCTCTCCAAAGGGTGGAGCTGGAGATATTTCTAGGTGCGATGAGTAACTGAATGACTCTGACACCCCACTGGAGAACTGGAGCCAGTGCTGGGAAGCCGAGTCACAAAACTATGTGCCTCATGACTGGCTTGGGCTGTCTGTATGAGTCACCTGACCTCAACATGAGAGCCTGCCAAGGCTGGATTACTTTTTAAAACAAAAAGAAGAAAAATCTGGCTTTATCGTTCCCTCGGGTTTTACATTGCTGAGCTGCCATTCTAGAAAAGGACAACCGTACTAACAAAAAACACCTTCTTGGGTGGGGTAATATCAATGGGCTCATTCTGGGTGCTCAGATAACATGGCATCAATGCCTTTGTGGCTAAATAAGCAAAGTGCCAATGTGCTAACCATTTACAGAGCTTTTGTAACTAGTCATTAGACGAATCGTCAGCCTTTGTTTTCACACTTAATCCCTAAAACCACTTATTTTATCGCACCCAGCGATGCAGGGGAAGCCAGAGCAAATGAATCAATAAGACCGAGCTGAATTATGACAGTAAAAATTCCACCGCTATCAGGAAATGGCTTTGCTCTGGCCCAGCAGGTTATTACCAGCAATGTATCACTTGTTTTAATGGGGAGCTGGGCTTACAGCACACCCAGAGACTGTTCCAAAGCTCTTTGAATTATGGGGGGAGGCTGGTTCATCTTCCAGGAAAGGGACACATGGTGGCATTAGCTGTCTATTGACACTAAACTGAGAAACGGCAAATGTTAAACAGACACTAGGGCTCTTCCAGAAAACCTTGAAGTAGGCTTGGAGGGTGTTATTTGAAAGGGGAGGAAAGAAAAACCTTGGCAACAAGGGGCAATACACATAGCATAGTCGCAGCAGATCCTTTTGCGAAAGAATTCTCCAGTCGTGAGCCAACGTGAACCACCAGCAGTTTTTTAGTACTGTCACCAAAAATTACAATTAGAATTTGAAGCAAATGCAGAGAGAGGTCTCCACAAGTCTAAAATGTCTGGCTTTTCTTGTTGGAATCCTTCAAAGCTACTGTGCACAGGCTGAAAGTTCAGGAACTCATGGTTTAGTAATACAGTCATACCTCAGGATGAATACGCTTCAGGTTGAGCATTTTCGGGTTGTGCTCCACGGCGACCTGGAAGTAACGGAACATGTTACTTCCGGGTTTCGCTGCTCGTGCATGTTCAGATGCTCAAAATGATGTCATGTGCATGCGCAGAAGCGGCAAAACGTGACCCACGCACGCGCAGTCGCATATTACGTTCGCTTCAGGATGCGAACAGGGCTCCGGAACGGACTCCATTCGCATCCAGAGGTACCACTGTACTCATTCTATTTATTTATTTTAATCCTTTATATGTCATCATGTCATTCAGTATTCTTTTCAGAATACAGTGGTCCCTTGGGTTACATACGCTTCAGGTTACAGACGCTTCAGGTTACAGACTGCACTAATCCAGAAATAGTACCTCGGGTTAAGAACTTTGCTTCAGGCTGAGAACAGAAATCGTGCTCCGGCGGCGCAGCAGCAGCAGCAGGAGGCCCCATTAGCTAATGTGGTGCTTCAGGTTAAGAACAGTTTCAGGTTAAGAACGGACCTCCAGAACGAATTAAGTACTTAACCCGAGGTACCACTGTATTGGACATAATGCTAAACTATCAATTGTTCTCCCTTCTGCACTGCCAGGAGCAGCTTAAACAAGCCAGTTTAACAAGTCATTGGGTGCAGTTGTTTTTAACCTAAATGTCGTTCATGTTAACCACAGTTTGTCAGTTCAGATGAAACAACAAACAGTGGTTAAGCAAAAGTTCCCAAATCCTTCCAGGCTCCTTCACACAGAAAAAACCTGGTTCACTTTGGGGCTACTGGGGCACAGCCCTCCCCAAGAGAATGGCAAGCAATTAAAAAAAAATCCCTCCCAAATCTCAAAGCCACACACTCTTTCTTTTCCCCCACGCATTTTATCCTTCTGTTTGAACTCAGAGAAGCCCTGAAAACATTTTGTTCCATCTCCTGTTCTCTGGCCACCCAGAAAACTATTGTTACAGATCTAGTGTAACAGAGTTTGGAGGTGCAAGGGCACCCATAACTGCTAGAGTTAGTGAACGTTAGAAATCAATAAATGGTAGAATTTAGATAATATTTGGAGCATGGAGGAAAGGTGCCAAACCAGTGAAAAATACAGGCCTAACTATTTCTCCTGTTCAAGAGATTGCTGATAGTGATTCCATTAAGAACACTAGGAGAACTAAGTGCTGGGCCATTGAAGAACAATTGGCTATGCAGATGCTGTACTCCCCAGCAGCTGTGTGTTAGTTGTTGTTGTTTAGTCGTGTCCGACTCTTCATGACCCCATGGACCAGAGCACGCCAGGCACTCCTGTCTTCCACTCCTCCCGCAGTTTGGTCAAACTCATGCTGGTAGCTTCGAGAACACTGTCCAACCATCTCGTCCTCTGTTGTCCCCTTCTCCTTGTGCCCTCCATCTTTCCCAACATCAGGGTCTTTTCCAGGGAGTCTTCTCTTCTCATGAGGTGGCCAAAGTATTGGAGCCTCAGCTTCAGGATCTGTCCTTCCAGTGAGCACTCAGGACTGATTTCCTTAAGAATGGAAAGGTTTGATCTTCTTGCAGTCCATGGGACTCTCAAGAGTCTCCTCCAGCACCATAATTCAAAAGCATCAATTATTTGGCGATCAGCCTTCTTTATGGTCCAGCTCTCACTTCCATACATCGCTACTGGGAAAACCATAGCTTTAACTATACGGACCTTTATTGGCAAGGTGATGTCTCTGCCCCTTCATGGATCACTGCTTTGCCGTGGCGAAGGGACTTGAATAACTCAGAGAAGCTATGAGCTATGCTGTGCAGGGCCATCCAAGATGGACAGGTCATAGTGGAGCGTTTTGACCAAACGTGATCCACCTGGCAAGCTACTCCAGTATCCCTGCCAAGAGAACTCCATGGACAAAGACAACAGTCTCACTGCTTACAGCACACAATTCCCTGAAATTATGCATACCTGAAACTCAGAATTGCACTGTCTGCATCTGTTGAACTGTAGTCCAAGAAAGTTTATGCCCTAACACATTTGTTGATTTTTAAGGTGCAGTGACACTGAATATATTTTTTAAAGTTTAAAATAATTTAAAATGCACATGTACACACATCCACATTCCCCACACAAAATAAGAACAGGGTTAGAAAGTGCATGGAATGTTTTCTTTACTGCCATGTTTTGTTTGCTGTGGGAAAGATGTTGCCATGCAGTCATAGCTACAACAAAAGAAGTTCGATTTTTCCATTGTTGTCTGTTGTCAGCGCTAGACTTTGGAACACGTACCGTAAGAATTGTGCAGTGTTTAACAAAAAGCCTGCTGCTATACCTTCTTGTCTTTCATGTGCATCATGTATTAAGTTTGCAGCAGCAAGTATTTATAGTTTGTGCAACAGGATAAACCATTTACAGGCGTCACACATGCAAGGCGCTTTATCAGATTTAATGCAAATTGTGGCTTGCGCATACAGACCAAGAATAAACATTTTAGAGAGTTGGGTATTTTTTCTAAACTTTCACATTTTGCCTATATATTCTAACATCCTTATATGGCAAACATCAAGCAGCTTCTTGTTCATGGCCTCACAAATAACTGTTTTGTTCTTCTCGGATTTGATATGGCTCTGCAAGCACGTTTACAGATGGCACAATCAGGAGGTGTTGCTCAATAGCACTTAGACTGAGCAAGCAATTCAGGCTTCTTGTTTGAAAAAGATAAAAGTTTGTATGCTTTAGCCAAAGGGAGGCACAGCTACAATTACGCCATTCTTATGCACCCAGCACAAACAATATGCAGCTAAATATCTAGCATTATAGATACCATTTCACAGATACCAAGGACCCTATCTTGTTCAGTCTTCATAAAAATTCTTTTATAAGCAAGGGCCAATGCACACAATCAGAAATCCACCCTCAGCACACAGTGATTTGAAGAGAAAGCCGTGGGTAAAACAGCAAAGCAAACTTCTGAGTGCTGGAGTGCTGGGTTTGGATGGCAGGCCTCTGATCAAGGCCAGAGAGGCTGATCTTCAAGCCTGGTACAGACAGTCCCTTAAAGAGCATGGTTTCAAATCGTTTAGAGATTTAAAAGTCAACGCCAGAGCTTTGAACTGATCCTAGAAATCAATAGGCAGCCAATATATCTCGTAGACATAGAGCAGGGGTCAGCAAACTTTTCCAGCAGGGGGCCGGTCCACTGTCCCTCAGACCTTGTGGGGGATCAGATTATATTTTGGGGAAAAATATGAACAAATTCCTATGCCCCACAAATAACCCAGAGATGCATTTTAAATAAAAGGACACATTCTACTCATGTAAAAACACGCTGATTCCCGGACCATCTGCGGGCCAGATTTAGAAGGTGATTGGGCTGGATCTGGCCCCCAGGCCTTTGTTTGCCTACCCATGATGTAGAATATTGGTGTCGTACAGTGGTGCCTGGTGCCCATTGGCACTGATAGGACGGAAAGCAGGGAGGCAAACAGTAGGTGGAGCCAGAGTAAGAAACCAAATGGTGGCTGTCTAAGGGTAGACTGAGCTTGGTGAAGCAGTGCCCCATTTGTCTCATGTTGTTATACGTTGTGAATGTCTGGCTCCCCAAGCATTCTGCAGCTACAGTGGTACCTCGCAAGACGAATGCCTCGCAAGACGAAAAACTCGCAAGACGAAAGAGTTTTCCGTTTTTTTTGAGTTGCTTCGCAAGACGAATTTCCCTATGGGCTTGCTTCGCAAGACGAAAACATCTTGCAAGTTTGTTTCCTTTTTCTTAAAACCATTAATACCCAGGGTGCATTGCTTGAAGAGGTGCAGTTGCGACTTGACTTCGAGGAGCAACTCATAGCACGCGGTGTGGTAGCCTTTTTTGAGGTTTTTGAAGACTTTGGTGATTCCTATGGGAAACCGTGCTTCGCAAGACGAAAAATTCGCAAGACGAAAAAACTCGCAGAACGAATTAATTTCGTCTTGCAAGGCACCACTGTACTTTCTATACCAGTTCAACTTTCCAAACTGTCTTTAAAGGCAGCCCCACACAGAGGGCATTGCAGTAGCCTAATCTGGCTGCAACCACAGTCTGTGTAACTGAGGCAAGGTTCACTTTCTCTCGATAGGATCGCAGCTGGCAAACCAGACTGAGCTGCTTAAAGATACTTCTATCTGGGGTGGGGGTTGGAATGTTTAAAAGTACCTTTCAAACACACACACACACACACACACACACACCAGAGTCCTTTTTGTTGAGGATAATTCAGAGGGAAATTCCCAGGTGTCAAAAAAGACTATTTATGTATGCTGCCACTGCAACCTGTGTTTTGTTAGCCCCAAAATGGAATGTGAGTGAGGTCCCAATCAAAGAAGAATGGCAACTTAAGACAATGGAATACACACAGCTTGCAGATTTAACATATAGAATAAGAGAAAAAGAAGAATGTACATTTAAAGAAGACTGGAAAATGTTTACTGGATATATGGGTGGAAATTGTGTTTATTTAAAAACGCTGGTAGCATTGAAATAAATTCAACAGTGTAAATATGTTTTGATAGATGTAACAATGGATTACCAAATGATTTAGTTCATGTAAAATATTCAGGGATGTACTGTATGCGAAATGAACCAGGGAAAGAGAAGAAGGGAAGTCATGGGTTTAAGGTTGTTTAAATGAATATTTTGAAATGTAAATTAGAAGATTTAATAATTAGATAGAATAGATACTCCTATCTGTGTCTACACAGAATACGTAAGAGTACAAAATGCCTCTCCAGCTGTGTTTTAGCCATTTTAAGATGGTGTGGTTTTTAACTATAGTTATATGATTCATTGGGGATGCGGGTGGCGCTGTGGGTTAAACCACAGAGCCTAGGACTTGCCGATCAGAAGGTCAGCGGTTCGAATCCCCGTGACGGGGTGAGCTCCCGTTGCTCGGTCCCAGCTCCTGCCAACCTAGCAGTTCGAAAGCACCTCAAAGTGCAAGTAGATAAATAGGTACCGCTCTGGCGGGAAGGTAAACGGCGTTTCCATGCGCTGCTCTGGTTTGCCAGAAGCGGTTTAGTCATGCTGGCCACATGACCCGGAAGCTGTACGCCAGCTCCCTTGGCCAATAAAGCGAGATGAGCGCCGCAACCCCAGAGTCGGTCACGACTGGACCTAATGGTCCGGGGTCCCTTTACCTTTACCTTATATGATTCACTGAGATTGTAAATGCTTGTATGCATTACTGTGTGTTTAAATTTGATTGGCTGGTAACTGAATTCAAGAGAGCTCTCTAGTCGTTCTCATGTGATCAGCTAATGTTGTCACATGGGAGGTATCCAGTGAAGGAGAGACTCTGTTTTATGTGAAACAAGATGACTGTGTTTTACAATCCACTGTGAACACTGCTAAATTGAATAGAGTGTTGGAGTGCTTCTTCTCTGCTTAAAGAAAGAGCAAAGCTTCAGAAGAAGGTAAAAGTAGAAATCTCTCAGAGGAGCTGCAAGGCATGGCCTAATTGAGATACAGAAGGTTGAGTGCTAAGCTCTGGAAAGAGAGGAATATACAGTTGTTTGGAAATTAGAAGAAGAGACTGTAAGACCATGAAGAAGGAATAGTCATCCCTCCTATTGTGGTTCATTCTGTCCCTTGGATAAGCATGTGGCTGTAAATATTATGTTTTAATTCATCTATAAGTATACGTTTCTGCAAGTAAAAATTTTGAATGATGAAGTCTGGAAATGAGTTTAATTTCCAAAGAAGAGTGTCAGTCAGGTATATGATTTGAGCATCTTAGCTGTGATTTTACTCAGCTTACTTCAACAGTGGTTTGTAACAAGCACGCACAAAAGAAATCAATTCTGTATACAGTGGTACCTCAGGTTACATACGCTTCAGGTTACATACTCCGCTAACCCAGAAATAGTGCTTCAGGTTAAGAACTTTGCTTCAGGATGTGAACAGAAATCGTGCTCCGGCGGCGCAGCAGCAGCAGCAGGAGGCCCCATTAGCTAAACTGGTGCTTCAGGTTAAGAACAGTTTCAGGTTAAGTACGGACCTCCAGAACAAATTAAGTACTTAACCCGAGGTACCACTGTATCAGGTGAGATCTGGGTGTCCAGTGTTAAGCCCTCCACCATATGTTGTTGGACTCCAGCTCTCACCAGTCGCAGCCAGCATGGCCAAAGGTCAGGAATGATGGGAGTTGGAGTCTAGGAACATTTGGCTATCCCTGGGTTAGATTATCTCAGTGGCTCCTTTTTAATGCTAGCTTAAAATGACAGGGATCACTCAAAGTATGCAATTGAGCAAGGCTTCAACAGGATGATAGCTAAGACTATTGCCAAGCTACATTCTCTCGACTAATAGAGTAATACAGATTAAGGAGGAGGAGGAAATTGACAGGCAGTGCCATCCTCTGGATTGGTTGTAAGTATGAAGGCCGGCAGGCAGGGGCTGGCTGAAGGCAGATGGTGGGGCCCTAATGGACTAGCCTTGTATATTCTTTAGTATGTAGTAAGGCCATCTGGCTGGAAGGAATCTCTGGGGAAAGTAAAGAATGCCATCCAGCAAACGACTTTGTAGACCCCATGTTTTTGAGATTGCCAAGATAAATAGTGGTGGTGCCAGCTGACCTCAAGGTCAAGGCATGTGACCAGAATTCCCCTTGCATGGCAAACCACTTTTAGTTGGGGCAACATCAGAATCCTAGAAAAGCCACCCTCTCTCCAGCCACCTGCCACATACAACCAGGAATGCAGGTAGTGCTGTGGTCTAAACCACTGGGCCTCTTGGGCTTGCCGATCAGAAGGTTGGTGATTTGAATCCCCTCAATGGGGTGAGCTCCCATTGCTCTGTCCCAGCTTCTGCCAACCTAGCAGTTTGAAAGCACGCTAGTGCAATTAGATAAATAGTTACCAAAGCGGCAGGAAGGTAAACGGCATTTCCTTTTGCTGTGGTTTTCGTGTGCTATGGTTTACGTCATGGTTTCCCATTGTGCCAGAAGCAGTTTAGTCATGACCTAGAACACTGTTTGTGGACAAACGCCGGCTCCCTTGTCCTAAAAAGCGAGATGAGTGCCGCAAACCCATAGTCACCTTTGACTGGACTTAACCGTCCAGGGGTCCTTTACCTTTTTACATACAACCTGTTCCAGCCACAGTCAGATGAGATGCTACTGCATGCTGCTGCCCAGGTGACTGCTGCAGTGGGCAACCCAGAATTCCTTGCACATTTGTATATAAGAATGCAAAAATTGCAGAGGTCCTTGATTCTCATATATGTTTGAGAATTATCTTGTGCCTGGCAGTGCAATAACTTGCAGCAACCCAGGGAGCGCAGCCGTGGCAACTTCTAATTTCCAACAACAATACTGGCACTCCTTTTTTTGGTGGGAAACCTGACTCCCCTTTTTATTTTATTTTTCTCTTCAGACTTGGTCAGCCATCACCTCCCAGGGACTACTTCCTGGTAAAGTGGCAATGCAAATATGCAATGCAAGATGTGTTCAACAAAAGGGGTGGTGGAATGTGCTACATAACCTTTTCCCAGTGCTATTTTTTTAGAAAAAGGTGAGTCAGAATTAACCATGAACCTTGTTCTCTTAGAATGGCAATGGCACCCACCTGAGATGTGCCGGAACTAAGTTCCAGTGAGTTCCAGCTGAGGGAAAAGCCGCACATAATGCTCTTTTCTGTTTAGAATGAATACCTTATTCTGCCTAGTAGGGCTGCTACCACTTCTCTGAGGGGAGATGGGAGACTATTACCATATGAATATGCTAATAAGTGAAAAAAGTACAAATTGAATAGCACTGTGGACAAGCGAGCATAATGCTTTTACACATAAAGGTATTCCCAAATAAACTACAGTGGCTCTAAACATTTTACTGCCTGAAGCACAGCTCAAATTGTGTGCCCCGTTCCTCTTGCTAGGGCCAACATTTTAAAAAGTCTTCCTGTACCATTCAGAAACCAGGTCTGAATTTTGCCCATCATCCCTTCAGAACCATGAGGTTCTGCTTCACATCAAGGTTGGCCCTGAAATACTAGCCAAGCCTGTAAAATCCAGAGCGCATTGTAACACTGCAGTCAAAACATACATGCAGTTTTCTAAATGAAAGTACAGGGAATATCACTCAAAGCCAAGAAGGGGAAAGCACACTAGTCTGTATAAATCTGACCAGAGGAAAATGGAAATGTTCCTTGCCAGCCTACTTTGACCCACAAAGGGAACAGAAGGCCTGTAGGCCAAAGCTCTCTCAGAATGCCCAACCCAGGTCTTTATAAGGTAGAGGATAGGTGAAATAGCAAGAGGGGCGTTGTGATTCTTGACTTCAGAATAACCTTTACTCTAAGCATGTTTAGAGCCACCACATGGAGACAGGAAGAGGAAATGTGGCTGTCTTGAAACTGCCAATTCAGGCTGGTAACTGGCCGTTATTTCCTGAAATGATTTCCCTATTTTTAGTGAAAGAAATAAACTTCTCACATAATTTCTCTTTGCTGAGGGAAATGACCCCTAAGTCTGCCGAAGCAAACAAGCAAACGCTTCTTTTGTCATACCGTCACCCAGAAGTTTTCAACCTTTTTGAGTTCACGCCTCTCTTGACCATCTACATGCTTTCTGCGGCACCCCTGTGGGGCTCAGGGGCCCAGTTATGTCACCCCTTGCCTGTAGAGCTGGAAGCCTCTCACCCTTTTCCAAACAGCCTCCCCTTGTGAAGTGTTCCCTCAGCCTCCTCTCCCCACTCCAGTGTGCCAGTGTGGTATAGTGGTTAAGAGCGGTAGACTTGTAATCTGGGGAACCGGGTTCACTTCCCTGCTCCTCCACATGCAGCTGCTGGGTGACCTTGGGCCAGTCACACTTCTTTGAAGTCTCTCAGCCCCACCTCACAGAGTGTTTTTTGTGGGGGAGGAAGGGAAAGGAGAATGTTAGCCACTTTGAGACTCCTTCGGGTAGTGATAAAGCAGGATATCAAATCCAAACTCTCCTTCTCCTTCTTCTCCTCCTCCTCCTCCTCCTCCTCCTCCTCCTCCTTGGGAGTCCTCTGGGCAGCTGCTGCTGCTGCCCACCACCTGCCCCAAATAAAGATGCTTCCTCGCACTGCCCCATAGGGGCCTGGGAAGAGGATGCCCCCAGCCTTAGTGACCAATGGAGACTGACCAAAGGTGAATGTGAGGCCAGCATCTTACCTTGGGAGGCAGCAGGGGCAGCAGCAGGCACTGCCCGGGACCCGCATGGCGGAAAGGCTCCCCTTCAGCACCGGACACTCAGCTCCCAGGCAGGCCTTGCACACAACGAGCACAAGACAGACCAGCCTGCTTGCCCGGCCTCCCACTTATCTGTCCATTCCCAACAGCAAGGGCTGGTCGACTGGCTAGCTGGGCTCCCTTGCCTGCTTGCTTGCTTACTCTGAGGCCACCTCAGATCCTGGCAACCAGCACCCCTGGTCACCCCCAGAGGCACCATTCGCCTGTGGAGCACATTGTAGCCAGGGCTGCTGCAACAAACAAGCCTTTGGGAGGCAGAGACACGAGAGGGCATCAGAGGAGGGAGGGAAGGAAAGAGGGACAGAGGCAAATGTTGCCCACAGTATGGAAGTGGTACAGATCAGGAAGATCCCCCTCCTTTCTCTCATTTATCCATGAGCACCATGAGTCTAGGGTTGTCATATTTCAAGAGGTAAAAATTTGGACAGAAAGTGACTGAGCTTTCTTTAGGGAAGTTGTAGAGCTTTTTTTGGGGGGGGTGAGAACCCAGAAATTCCCCCGGACACCAATTCCAGATAGCCAACTCTAAAAACATACACCCAGTGTTTGCCATAAATGTGTGTGTGACTTTAGCGCTTTAAATCAGCCCTGAATGCTCACTGGAAGAACAGATCGTGAAGCTGAGGCTCCAATACTTTGGCCACCTCATGAGAAGAGAGGACTCCCTGGAAAAGACCCTGATGGTGGAAAAGGTTGAGGGCATAAGGAGAAGGGGACGACAGAGGATGAGACGGTTGGACAGTGTTCTCGAAGCTACCAGCATGAGTTTTACCAAACTGCAGGAGGCAGTGGAAGACAGGAGTGCCTGGTGTGCTCTGGTCCATGGGGTCACAAAGAGTCGGACACGACTAAACAACTAAACAACAACACATGTGCACTGTTCCCACTTTAATTATGCTCATTTCCTGCCACCTTGTAATGTTCTCTGTTTAATGATGAGCAGGTCAGATAAGTTGAAGAAGTGCAGAAAGAAAAACTGCCATGGTAGATCTGCAACAAAACATGGCTCTCCCATGCTGGTCTCTAGAGCCACAGCGGGTACTGTAACTCTCCAATGGTTTGGCTTCAACCACAAAGGCGCACACTCAAGACAGATGGATGCCAACCAGTTTTATTAAAGAACTATGCACACCAAGAATTTTCTGTTTTAGCCACTTTCTCACACTGGCATCTAACCCTGCCTTCTACTTGGGCTCCCTAAAATGGATATTTGAGGTGCCCTTATAGGTACACTCACATTTAACCATACACACTTCTCCTATCTTTCTGCTCATGCCTTTTCTTTAAAGAAACAGAGGTAATGTTAAATAAGAACTAAAGTGTCCCTGTTTGTGGATAGAGTGCCATTCCCAAGTTCCATTTTGCATGCTTGGGATTAAAGAGCACAGCTCCTTTGTTTGGCGAACAGTGAGGTGCCCACATAGCTTTAGCGTCTACAGTGGTACCTTAGTTCTCAAATGCCTTGGTACTCAAACGCCGAAAACCCAGAAGTGTTCCAGTTTTCAAACATTTTTCAGAAGCCAAACATCCGATGTGGCTGTCGGCTATTGTTTCCAGGGTGCCTGCACCAATCAGAAGCTGCGCCTTGGTTTTTGAACATTTCAGAAGTCAAACAGACTTCCAGAACAGATTAAGTTTGGCGCTTTTGTTTTTGCAATTTATTTTGCATTTTTGTTTTTGAGGCTTTTTCGGTTAATTTGTTTTTGTGACAGTGTGGTACTCAGTTCAGCTACTGATTGATTGGTTGGTTGTGAGACTGCAGAAATGGATAAAAATCCCCCCATCCAAACAATGACTATCATCAGTGCAGGTAAGGGGAAAAAATAATTTTATTTTTTATCATCTACAATGCTGTCTTATTTATTTTATAGTACAGTACATTGATTTTTGCTTTCATTTTATGGATCAACAGTTTCATTGGATGGTAAATTTCATGTTAAATTGCTGCTTTAGGAGTTGTCTTTAAAAGTCTGGAAAAGATTAATCCATTTTGCATTACTTTCTATGGGAAAGTGCGCATGGTTTTGGAATGCTTTGGTTTTGGAACGGACTTCCGGAACGGATTAAGTTTGAGAACCAAGGTACCACTATACATATTTAGAAATTATGCCCTTTAAAGAAATTATGTCAAGGAGTAAACTGGGTCTTTTGCGCACAAAGCACAAGTTCTTTCACTTTCTGGCAGAAATTTGGAATGATGATGAAACTCCAGGTCAGCTTTTGTTTGAGCTTTTTGGTTGGCCTTAAATAAAAAGCAGGCTGTTAGAAGCTCTGGTTCCTGTTCTCCAGTTTGAAACTATTGGCTCTGTCTCAGTGCTAGCCACACATAAACAAAATGCTGACACACAACTAGATCTTCAAAAACATAGGCAGAGATGTGCATTAAATCATATATTGAAATGTGCATGCCACAGTAATGGGCCTGCCAATCAGAAACTGCAGAAGCCCCCTCGGACGTTCAGCTTCCAAAAGAAGATTCAAAAACAGGAACAGTCACTTCCGGGTTTCAATTGTTCGGGAGCCAAAATGTTCGAGAACTAGGCTGTTCGAAAAACAAGGTACGACTGTAACATACTTCTACAGTCTAGAATGTAGCCACGATTGTTTCCATTTCAAATTTTAAAAGGTAATAAATAAGGTTTTCACTTCTTCTTCTTCTTTTTCTTCTTCTTGTGGGAATTTGAGCTCGGGTGTGTGTGTGTGTTTGTGTGTTTCTTTTCCTTTGCCCAGAAGAGCACAAAAGAAAAAGCACACACAGCACAGATTGCTCAGCAGTCAGCAGTGTCCAGGAGGAAGGGATTTTCCAGGGCATTTCTGCATGGTTCATCATGGCAAGTTGGCAAACAGCCGTGCCAGTTCTGTCCAATCAGCATATGCACTTCTTTAAAAAGAGTCTTCCTCCTCATTATTGCCCAGGCTTGCATTGTGAAAGTTCATAGCTCCATGCCAAACCTCATTGTCCCAAGGCTCACTTTCTCCCTAGCAACTACTAACGGGCAAGTTTAAAATTGCCAACTGGAATTTCAAGCAATATTTATTCTGCAAAGGCATGGAGGGAGCTGCAGCTGAAAATGTTTCTGGTGTGGCATGCAATCAATATAGGGTACAAAGCAAATATGTGTAGTTTGGCCTAATGTGATTAAAATTAAAGCAAGCCAACCCTCGTGATTTGCACTTCTTTTTTCAGATAAAGTTTTCAATGATGTTGGGAAAAGGCGTTATTGGCAAGGATAGGGCTAAATAAGACTGGTTCACACATGCACATGTATATCTCAGTTTCTCAAAACTGGGCGACTTTCAGCTGAATGTGGAAACTGTCTCCATGGAAAAGTCTTGTATTTGATTTGGCTTCAGACAATTTTATTTATCATGTTTCTGCTGTACCCTTCCTCAATTCAGCAGAAGGCAGCAAATATGGGGTACCTTCTCAACAACCTACAAAATAATTTTGAGAGAGTGCAATTGGTCCAAGGCTGCCCAATTAGCTTGAGAGCCAGTGTGGTGTAGTGGTTAAGAGCGGTAGTCACGTAATCTGGGGAACCGGGTTCGTGTCTCCGCTCCTCCACATGCAGCTGCTGGGTGACCTTGGGCCAGTCACACTTCCGTGAAGTCTCTCAGCCCCACTCACCTCACAGAGTGTTTGTTGTGGGGGAGGAAGGGAAAGGAGATTGTTAGCCGCTTTGAGACTCCTGAAGGGGAGTGAAAGGCGGGATATCAAATCCAAACTTTTCTTGATACCTGAGCGAGGTCTCCTGAGTACATGTCTGTCAAAAATGTGAATGGTGCTATGGAAGTTTTTTCTATGCTAAATGTAGCCGACGAGGTTTGACTGGTTGGGTCCTGAGTTTGGTTAATGTATCATTGTGCAAGTTGCTGGGCTCCACTGCCTTGAAAGAGGTGGCAATACACCCACTCCTCAAGAAGCCTCTTTGAGCCCACTGGACTCAGAATAACTAAGTAAAGATTTTTTAGGACCCCTGGATGGATAAGTCCAATTGAATTTGACTATGGGGTGCGGCACTCATCTCCGCTTTTAGGCCAAGAGAGCCGGCATTTGTCCACAGACAGCTTTCCGGGTCATGTGACTAAACCACTTCTGGCACAACAGGACACCTGACGAGTGCCAGAGCGCATGGAAATGCCATTTGCCATCCTGCCACAGCAGTACCAGTTTATCTACTTGCACTGGTGTGCTTTCGAACCGCTAGGTTGGCAGAAGCTGGGACAGAGCAACAGGAGCTCACCACCGTCACATGGATTTGAACCGCCGACCTTCCGATCGGCAAGCCCAAGAGGGTCAGTGTTTTGGACCACAGCACCACCCCTTCAGAATAACTACTGAGCAGTCATAGATACCCCTTTTTATTGGGAAGGTGTTAGAAAGATTTGTGACAGAACAGCTGCAGGCATTATTGGATGAGCTGGATTATCTAGACCCTGGCTCAGGTTTGGGCCTGGTCATGAGGCCAAAGCAGCCCTTTAACAAGAGCAGGACATGAGGAGTGTGGACTTGCTCCTTCTTCCTGAGCTGTATGGTTTTGGATTCTATTGATCATGGTACAGTGGTACCTCAGGTTACAGACACTTCAGGTTACAGACTCCGCTAACCCAGAAATAGTACCTCAGGTCAAGAACTTTACCTCAGGTTGAGAACAGGAATTGCACTCCAGTGGCGCAGCGGCAGCAGGAGGCCCCATTAGCTAAAGTGGTACCTCAGGTTAAGAACTGTTTCAGGTTAAGAACGGACCTCCAGAACTAATTAAGTTCTTAACCCAAGGTACTACTGTATCTTCCTTGGCTGGCACTTGGCTGGAATGAGTACTAAGGGCACAGTGTTACAGTGGATACTTATGGAACTGAATCTAAAGAATAGTGTTAGGAGAGTGTTTTTTTTATCCCTCTGGCAGTTATGCCATTGAGTGCCAGTGCTATTTTATCCCCATGAAGCTGTTGGGAGTGGTCATAGGGAGATTGGGGGCAAGATGTCATCAGTATTTATTGTAGTCCAAAACATCAAGTGGAAACCAGGTTGCAAAAGCTGAAGTTGAGCATGCACACCTTTAAAACTTTTATAGAATCATAGAATCTTAGAGTTGGAAGGGACCCCAATGGTCATCTAGTCCAACCCCCTGCAATGCAGGAATCCCAGCTAAAGCATCCATGACAGATGACCATAGAACCTCTGTTTTAAAACCTGCAAGGAAGGAGAGTCCACCACCTCTCATGGGAGTCTGCTGAACAGCTCTTACTGTCAGAAAGTTCTTCCGAATACAGTCACACCTCGGGTTAAATGTGCTTCAGGTTGAGCATTTTCAAGTTACGCTCCGCGGTGACCCAGAAGTTACTTCCGGGTTTCGCCGCTCACACATACGCAGATGCTCAAAATGACGTCGCACACATGCGCGGAAGTGGCAAAACGCGACTTGCGCATCCACAGATGCGCAGTCACATCTTACGTTCTACTCAGGATGTGAACGGGGCTAAGGGCTGGATCCCGTTCGCATCCAGAGGTACCACTGTATTACTCAGAATCTCCTTTTTTCAACTTGAAGCCAGTGGTTTGAGTCCGACCCTCCTGAACAGAAGAAAAGAAGCATGCTCCCTCCTCTATGTGACAGTCCTTAAGATATTTGAAGATGGCCACCATATCTCCTCTCAGTCTCCTCTTTTCCAGGCTAAATATCCTTCAAGCACTCCTCATAAGGCTTTGTTTTCAGACCCCTATTCATCATTTTGTCGTATCCATTACCAATATGCAGACAATTTCCACTCAAGTTCCATGAAGAACGATGGCAAAATATTGAAATACAGTGGTACCTCAGGTTACATATGCTTCAGGTTACATATGCTTCAGGTTACAGACTCCGCTAACCCAAAATAGTGCTTCAGGTTAAGAACTTTGCTTCAGGATAAGAACAGAAATCGGGCTCCGGCGGTGCGGCAGCAGCAGGAGGCCCCATTAGCTAAAGTGGTGCTTCAGGTTAAGGACAGTTTCAGGTTAAGAACGGACCTCCTGAACGAATTAAGTACTTAACCCGAGGTACCACTGTAACAGCATTCAATACTACAAAGCCCTGCCCGAAAGGTTATTTGGGTCTAATGAGCGCTTAAACTGCTCTTTTATATCTTAGCAAGTGAGAGCTACTACAGTTCATTTTTCCAAACAGGAAAATGCTAGCTTGGTAATACTTTCTTTTATTGCAGAAAGAAAGAGAGGGAAAATGAGGTGCAGCTGACAAAGTTGGATAATCTGACAGAGCAGCAGGGCTTAAAACAACAATGTGTTTAGCTCACAGACATGTGATATCTTTTGAAATCTGTTCAGGGACTTGTCCGTTTGTTGTACGCTGTTTTGGAATCCGGGGTTATCAGAAAATAAAAGCACTGCTCTTTTAACCTCGTGCTGTTCTGCATCAGCATAAGAGTCTTTAACCTCTGCCATGTGCACTGTGGTAACATCTGAGGTGGGTAGAGAGCAAAACCTCTCTCAGCTGCAAAGCTCAACCATATTAGAAAGGCAGGCAAGCAAAGCCTAATCCACTCACTTTAGGGGTGTCCTACCTATGCGGGTGGTGCTGTGGGTTAAACCACAGAGCCTAGGGCTTGCCGATCAGAAGGTCGGCTGTTCGAATCCCCACGATGGAATGAGCTCACGTTGCTCAGTCCCTGCTCCTGCCAACCTAGCAGTTCGAAAGCACGTCAAAGTGCAAGTAGATCAATAGGTACTGCTCCGGCGGGAAGGTAAACGGCATTTCCGTGCGCTGCACTGGTTTGCCAGAAGCAGCTTAGTCATGCTGGCCACATGACCCAGAAGCTGTATGCCGGCTCCCTTGGCCAATAAAGCAAGATGAGCGCTTACCTACCTTTTTAGGGCAAGGGACGCGGGTGGCGCTGTGGTCTAAACCACTGAGCCTTGGGCTTGCCGATCAAAAGGTCGGTGGTTCAAATCCCCACAACAGGGTGAGCTCCTGTTGCTCGGTCCCAGCTCCTGTCCACCTAGCTGTTCAAAAGCAAGCCAAAAAGTGCAAGTAGATTAATAAGTACCGCTCCGGCGGGAAAGTAAACGGCATTTTCGTGTGCTGCTCTGGTGTCGGTGTTCCGTTGCGCCAGAAGTGGCTTAGTCATGCTGGCCACATGACCCGGTAAAACTGTCTGCAGAGCGGACAAATGCCGGCTCCCTTGGCCTGTAAAGCGAGATGAGTGCTCCAACCCCAGAGTTGTTCACGACTGGACTTAACTGTCAGGGGTCCCTTTACCTTTTACCTTTTTAGGGCAACCTTTGCACATTGTCTAGCCTGCCAAGGAACCACTGCATATTTTAGAGCATTTTTGGGTGCACATGGAGCATAAGGTGCCAATCCAAGCCCATCGGACCCCACAATCACTGCACATGTTACAGAAAATGCCTTCTAGAGAAAGCTGTCGATATGTTCAATTGCTGACGTGTGTTTCTGAAGATCAATAGCCACAAGCTATTTCGGGGATGTTTGTCCCTTGTTACTCTTTCTTCAGGTGAGAAATCCCCTATAAGCTTCTCAGCTCAGGTTCCAAAACATTTTGAAAAATACAAGTGTGGTTCAAAACCTTCTTTGCTATATTTTGAGCAGCTAGTTGATTATTCTGCTTAACCGTATATGTTCCATCACTTAACATAATTGTTTCATTTGTTTGATCTTCCTTACTTTGGATATTATTTTGTGGCTTTGCCATAAATCCATCTGTTTTGCACTCCTGTCTCCCCACCCATTATTGTGAAAACCATTTTGCAGTGGAAGATGTCTGTGCCTCTCGTAGTGCCAATTGTGATTTTGGTACACTGTGGCTAGACTCTTGATGAGGACAGACTATTGCCAGGGTGAAGATAAAAGATCACTGGATGGTTATGTCCAGTCAAAGGCAACTATGGGGAACCAGCATTTGTCCACAGACAGCTTTCCGGGTCATGTGGCCAGCATGACTAAACTGCTTCTGGCACAACGGAACACCATGACGGAAACCAGAGCACACGGAAACACCATTTACCTTCCAGCCACAGCGGTACCTACTTATCTACTTGCACTGGCATGCTTTCGAACAGCTAGGTTGGCAGGAGCTGGGACAGAACAACAGGAGCTCACCCCATCATGGGGATTCAAACCTCTGACCTTCTGATCAGCAAGCCCAAGAGGCTCAGTGGTTTAGACCACAGCGCCACCCGCATCCCACACCTATTGTCAGGACATTACTCCAGTGCTCAAAATTTTGCACTGGCTGTCTACATGCTATTGGTCCACGTTCAAGGTTATTGTATTAATTTATATGATACTTAACAATTTGGGTTGAAGATACTTCAAGGACCACCTGCTCCCTTATATCCCTGCCTGTTAACTGAGATCTTTGGGAAAGTCACTGTTAATGGTCCCCTATGGCTCAGATGCATAGCTTGTATTCACCAAGAGCCAGGAATTCAGCACTGTGGGTCCAATTTTATGAAACTTCTTTCCTGCTGAAGTCAAACAAGGCCCCTCCTTGTTGATCTTCTGGTGTTTAATGAAGACCTTTTTCCCCAGCGGGCATTTTAGTTGAATTGCAATTTTAAATTTTTGACTGATTTTAATTTTCACTGTACAGTGGGACCTCAGGATGCGAACAGGATCCGTTCTGGAGCCCCGTTCGCATCCCGAACAGAACGTAAGATGCAACAGCGCATCTGTGCATGCGTGGATTGCGTTTTGCTGCTTCTGCGCATGCACGTGATGTCAGTTTAATCGTCTGTGCATGCGTGAGCGGCAAAACCCAGAAGTAACACGCTCCATTACTTCCAGGTCGCCACGGAGCACAACCCGAAAGCACTCAACCTGAAGCGTATATATCCCGAGGTATGACTGTATGAGTTACTTGCTTAGAGATTATTATAATTAAATGGTATATAAATTCTCCAAACAAACAAAGAAAAGAATATGCATGCAGACTTTAAAAAATACTTCTGTCAATACCTCAGGTTTCCAGTCGCATAGTGTGGGAGGGGCCACAGGGGCAGTTGCCCCAGATGCAAAATTGTTAGGGGTACAAAATTTGAGCACCTGGTGCTGCCACAATTCCATTGCTGGTTTCTATTGAAAATTGTTTCTCCATACGAACCAGGAAGCAACCTCTTAAGACAACAGCATGACTCTTCTTTTCTTATCTCTACGGCTACAATCTCCTGGGTGACATGGACGTTGTTAGGCAGTTGAATGCACATGCATACTCCATCCATTTCCCTCCCACCCACCCATCCTGCCTTGCCCCAGGCCCTGGCGACCCATGCTACGTCACTGCAGGTTTCTTACTGTAATGGGGTAAAAACATAATTGTTGTTTAGTTGTTTAGTCATGTCCAACTTTTCATGACCCCATAGACCAGAGCATGCCAGGCACTCCTGTCTTCCACTGCCTCCCACAGTTTGATCAAACTCATGTTCGTAGCTTCAAGAACACTGTCCATCTCGTCCTCTGTCGTCCCCTTTTCCTTGTGCCCTCAATCTTTCCCAACATCAGGGTCTTTTCCAGGGAGTCTTGTCTTCTCATGAGGTGGACAAAGTCTTGGAGCCTCAGCTTCAGGATCTGTCCTTCCAGTGAGCACTCTGTGCTGATTTCCTTCAGAATGGATAGGTTTGATATTCTTGCAGTCCATGGGACTTTTTAGAGTCTCCTCCAGCACCATAATTCAAAAGTATCAATCTGGTAGTAGGAGGTATATTGCCTCTGAGTATGGAAACGCCATTGCTAACATAGCTGATAGTTTTTGGAAGATGACAAGGGTTGAAACTAAAGTAAGTTGTTTTTTTAATGGGTCCTAACTTTGTCTGGGGTCATTTTAGCCTTTTTGAGAAAGAGATGCGGGTGGCGCTGTGGGTTAAACCACAGAGCCTAGGACTTGCCGATCAGAAGGTTGGCGGTTTGAATCCCTGCAATGGGGTGAGCTCCTGTTGCTCAGTCCCTGCTCCTGCCAAGCTAGCAGTTTGAAAGCACGTCAAAGTGCAAGTAGATAAATAGGTTCCACTGGCGGGAATGTAAATGGTGTTTCTGTGTGCTGCTCAAAGTGGTTCGCCAGAGGTGGCTTAGTCATGCTGGCCACATGACCCAGAAGCTGTACACCAGCTCCCTCAGCCAATAAAACGAGATGAGCGCTGCAACCCCAGAGTCGGCCACAACTGGACCTAATGGTCAGGGGTCCCTTTACCTTTTTATAATGGCTAAGCAACTGAGCAGCAAATCCGGAAGTCACAGGTTAAAGTATTACCTGTGGCATGAACTCACATAGGTGGCATTAGGTAAGCTGCTATCTCATCATCTCAGTTGTTCCCCCTACGTGTAATAAGAAACTAATACTGATGTGATGTGATGCATCTTGAACCCTCTAAAGCTCTACATGAATGCTAAGAATTGTTTAGAAGAGCTAGAAATCACATCTGCATAATTGTAAATTCATAAGTGCCCACACTGTTTTGGTCCAAAGATTAAACTAGTATTCAATGACTGGTACACATGCAAGTGGATTAACACTGGAGTGCAAGTCGGAATGGAAAGCCATCAAGATTTCTATGTAGACCAAACATGGTCTTTGATAGGATTGCTTCAGAGGGAGTGTCTCCATTTTGAGGGTTCCATAAGCATCCACATTACAAGGGCATGGTGGCCAGATTCATCTGTAGAGGGCAGCTTGCCATGCACGGATGGCATACACTGTCAAAGAAGTGCAAGAAAGCTAGTTGTGATGTTCCCTTCCCTGCGTTTTCCCTGTGTCTTGGAGGCAGTCATGTCTAGGCTGATCCACTTAGCACTTTTTAAATGGCTAACTTCCTATGAAGCATGCATTAAAAAAGAAAGAAAGAACTAAAAGAAGCTGTGTTGGCTCAACATCAAGGAGCTGTAGCAGAATACAAAGGGAATTAGTCCAAGGTTTGATAGGTCACACAATCTCTTTTCATTCTTAGTGGATACTTTTAGTGCTTCATCCTTCAAAGTCCTTTCTTCCTAGTTTTCCTGGACATCTTCCCACTTTTGAAGAAATGTGTGTGTGTGTGTTTTGGGGGGTGGGAGCATGGCAATATATTATTATTATTATTATTATTATTATTATTATTATTATACCCCGCTCATCTGGCTAGGTTTCCCCAGCCACTCTGGGCGGCTTCCAGCACATATAAAAACCTAATAAAGCATCAAACATTAAAAACTTCCAAATACAGGGCTGCCTTCAGATGTTATCTAAAAGTTGTGTAGTTCTTTATCTCCTTGACATACGATGGCAAGGCGTTCCACAGGCCACTGCTAAGAAGGCCCTCTGCCTGGTTCCCTGTAGCTTCACTTCTCACAATGAGGGCTAGAAGGCCCTCAGAGGTGGACTTCAGGGTCCAGGCTGAACATTGGGCATATAAACAAGTGTCCCATCCCTCCTTCATTTCTAGGATATCTCTGATGCCAAAGGAGAAACTTATCCCTCTTTCCATTTTATGTGTCATTGTGTAATTTCCCCATCAGGCACATCATCTTGGAGGAGCCTGGTGTCCACAGCAACCAACTTCTATTATCCAATGACCATCCCTTCATTCAGCTAGTACCCATACCTGAGTTGGAGTTTTTAATTTAAAAAAGTATGTTCTTGTTCTGTCCCAACTAGCACAATTACTGCAGTTCCTTGGAAACAGGAGCTTTCCTAGGTCACTGGGACACCAATTAGATGGTCCTCATTACATCATGTGCAAGTCTCTCTCCCTCTTTCTTCTCACCATCGCCTATCCCCCCACAGAATAGGGGTGTGCATCAGTTTCAGACAAATCCTGAATTCTGAGATGAAGTGTGGTGCCTCAAATGGATTTTTGCCTTTTTGGGTGGCTAACCAGGATTTATATGAGGCAGCAAGAGAGGAAACATGGAGATCTGAAGCAGTCTGTGGAACTTTGTTGTCTCCAATTTGGAGTTTTCTTACCTAGGAGCACCTATCTCACATCTGCCGTTTTGAAACCAACGGCCCACAAAACACTAAGGGGGCAGAGTAAAGTGGTTCCTTTTTCACCCAGCTTAAAACTGGAATGGCTGTCACTGTGGGAAAAACCAATGCAGCTGTTTTTTGAAATTTGACAGGATTTGTACACCCTCAGAAGGGGTGACCTTGTCTGCAAAGTTCATCAAACTCTGCCCCAAAATAGAAAAAAAATAAAAATCAAACTTCAAAGGTGCCCAGCACAAAAACCTCTAAACACATTTGTCTATAATGTAAAAGGTAAAGGGACCCCTGACCGTTAGGTCCAGTCGTGACCAACTCTGGGGTTGTGGCACTCATCTTGCTTTAGTGGCCAGCATGACTAAGCCGCTTCTGGCGAACCAGAGCAGCGCACGGAAACGCCGTTTACCTTCCCGCCGGAGTGGTACCTATTTATCTACTTGCACTTTGACATGCTTTCGAACTGCTAGGTTGGCAGGAGCAGGGACCGAGCAATGGGAGCTCACCCCATCACGAGGATTCGAACCGCCGACCTTCTGATCAGCAAGTCCTAGGCTCTGTGGTTTAACCCACAGCACCACCCGCGTCCCATTGTCTTTATTCACCCTGGAAAGACTGGGGTGCCTGCAAATTTCATCCACTTTTGTCAAAAAAGTTGCTGCCTAAAAAAAAAAAACCAATTGTGAAGTAGGGGGGCAGGGATTATGAAGCAGATTTATACAGATGGACCTTGAGCTGAATTAGACAGCTCACAAGGCACTTCTAACTACACTAGGCAGTTTTCTGAAGCACTGAACTAGGGTTCTGACTAAATTTTGGTGCACACCGATACCAATTAGTAAAAAAAATAAATCATTTTTTAAAAAATGTATTGTTGCTGTTGTACTATTGTTTTGGTTATTTCAGAGGCTATGTGCTCAGTCTGTGCATTTCTCTGCAAATGATTTTTGAAAGGCTTTCTCCAGCTACAATGAAGGCCAAAGTCTGTATTCCTTACCTTCTTCTATACAGGGCTCCTCCTCACTGAGTGGATCCTGCCTTTTTAGCTAATGCAAGCATCGTTCATACAAAAAGACCTTCCACTTAGGATATAGTTTTATCTATGTAGCAAGCATGGTTTAGTTAGCCGAAGCAGATGTAGTCTTGTGATCTGCTTTGTTCAAACCATTCAGGTTATCTGCAAATCAGATGCAATGGCAAATCTCAACATCTCATTGTCTTCAGGAGGCCCAAGTGCTGGCAAGGAATTCAGGCAGGCACAGATCAATAAAACCCCTCAAGGCCTTCCTCACAATTGCTCAGAATGAAGGAGCATATCAAATCTGGAAGATTTATAGCATCCAGGGGCAATTTCCTGTTCCAACCAGCAATCTTGCTGCTACATGGAGCAGTGAGCCAGTCGCTGACTTGTAGGGTTGCTGATTCAAGCTCCACTATGTCTTGGCTCACATTAGTTGGGTTTTTTTAAAAATGTGTTTTATAAAAGTTCAACAGCTTCTCTGTGCATGGGGACTCATATTATTTTCTTCAACTAGGGCAAGTACCAATAGGTGACCAAAATGCAGCAACAGACACCCCCAAACCACATATTTGCATCTATTTTACAGTAGCATTGGTTGTAGATCTGTGGATTAAGTTCAGCTTTTCCAAGATGCTGCTACGGAACAGGACACAAATCGTGGACATCTGTACCACAGGAAATGACGGTTTCCCAGTTCCACCTACAAGTATCTGGAACAGTATAATCAGGAAAGATGTATGGGTTGTATCTTCAGATATAGCCTTCTAAAACCCAGCCTTACCTGGCAAAGTATGGATTACAGCCATGGTTCCGATTCCAGGCAGGGATGCCCAACACTGAATTGTAGCACAGGAACTAGAATGTGAACCACTGACAAGCAACACCTTGAGAGGAAGGCACTCTGTAGGACACCCCCTTGCACCTCCCCCCCTTTGAAATTGTATGAGAGTGCACACACAGAATGTGTGCATGTTGAATGTGTGCATGTATGTCAAAAGTGGCTCTGCCTACCACCAGCGACAACCACAGCTGTCCATGCCCGCTGCCATGTACCCACCTAGCACCTGCCCAATGACACACGTGGCTCTGGGTGGCAAAGATGCTGTTGATTCCTGTCCTATGGCAAGAGGAATTGACAAGTCGTTTCTTCTGAGGGATAAAAGCAGAGGCACAGAGTTGTGCCCAACATTGGGGAGGCTCATAATGCATGCAGTGTGTGCTGCCACCCTTGGCACAATGTTGTGTGACTGCTGCAGAGACCAGGGCAACATCTTGCCAGGTTGCGCAGCATCTCCCAAGGTGGCGGAGGACAGCAGAAAAAAAGTAAGAGAGAGGGAGGAGGGAGGGGCAGGTGGGCGAGGAAGGGCTCTGCCTCTCCCGCCCCTTCAAGGTTGGGCAGACTAGGCCCTATCCCAACAGACTTTGGGAAGGCGGAAGACACCTTAGCCCTACAGAGCTGGCACCTATGGGTAAAAGGTAAAGGTAAAGGACTGGACCATTAGGTCCAGTCGTGGCCGACTCTGGGGTTGCGGTGCTCATCTCGCTTTATTGGCCAAGGGAGCCGGCGTGCAGCTTCCAGGTCATGTGGCCAGCATGACTAAGCCACTTCTGGTGAACCAGAGCAGCACACGGAAACGCCGTTTACCTTCTCGCCGGAGTGGTACCTATTTATCTACTTACACTTTGACGTGCTTTCTAACTGCTAGGTGGGCAGGAGCTGGGACTGAGCAACGGGAACTCACTCCATCACGGGGATGCGAACCGCCGGCCTTCTGATCGGCAAGTCCTGGCACCTATGGGTAGGAGTCACCAGACACTCCCTTCCCAAAGTGAGTTTCCACCCAAACAAGCAGCTGGACAGGTCTTCAAAACCAAACTGAATAAGAGGATCTGTAGTCTTCAGGGACAGTTGAGGCTCAAACAAAAGGAGCTGCTAAAGGCCATGTTATGGCACTTCATGTCTAACTGGAACAAAAGCATAAAGCAAGTGGGTACCAGAAAACTTCCTACTTATCCTAAAGGAACACCTACAGGCCTGTGACATTCTCCAGGAGATTGCTGAAGAGCTATGTTGAGGCTGGTTGCTGAAACACCCCATGGCAACAGCTTTAAACAAAACACTAACAATTGATTTCTGTTCGTTAAAACAAACATACCGTTCGTTTATTTCATTGTATGCTTCCTTGAAAGGCATGGATTCTTCCCCAGGTGCTTTTTCAAAAGAGTTGCTGAGGAACGAGTGCCATGCTCAATCATTTTGCATTATAATAAACTTCCAAGTTAGCTTTGTGCATACAGCTAGTCTGGGAAGAAAAAGGTGCTCACCTGAGAGGTGTCAGAACTGAGATCTGGCGAGTTCCTGTTGAAAAAAGGCCCTGGGTGTCACCAGTACAGTGGTACCTTGGCTTACGACCACAATCCATTCCGGAGGTCCGTTTGTAAACCAAAACAGGTCGTAACCCAAGGCGCGCTTTTGCCAATGGGGCCTCCCAAAAAATTGTTCGTAAACCAAAAAAAAGGGGTCATAATCCTAAAAAAGTTAACAAACCGGGACACGCACTTCCAGGTTTGACATGTCCGTAACCCAAAATGTATGCAAACTAGACTGTTTGCAAACCAAGGTACCACTGTATGTTGATGTGGCAACTGCTTTCCTGAAGGGTACCGTATTTTTCGCTCTATAAGACACACCAGACCATAGGACACACCTAGTTTTTGGAGGAGGAAAACAAGGGAAAAAAATATTCTGAATCCCAGAAGCCAGAACAGCAAGAGGGATCGCTGTGCAGTGAAAGCAGCGATCCCTCTTGCTGTTCTGGCTTCTGGGATAGCTGCGCAGCCTGCATTCGCTCCATAAGATGCACACACATTTCTCCTTACTTATTAGGAGGGAAAAAGTGAGTCTTATAGAGCAAAAAATATGGTATATGGAATCAGTTCTGGGCTCCACAAAGGTGGATAAATTGAAGTTCAATCCGGGTTATGTCTGAGCAATATAGCAGGTGAGTGGCTGAACTGGCTAGCTGGAGAAGTGGCCATTTGGCCGGGATTGCACTCTCCCCTGTGGAACAGGCTCGTGGTTTGGAGGTACTCTTGGACTTAGCATTTCAGCCAGATTTAGAGTCTCTGATGGAAGCTGTGGCCATTTATTAACTTCAGCTGATTTGCCAGCTACAACTTTTGCTGGAAAACAATGACCTGGCTACAATCCGACATGCTCTAGTAACCTCTAGACAGCACGACTGGAATGCATCCTTTATAGGACTGCCTTTGGAAAGAGTTCAGAACTTTCCACCGCTATAGAATGCTGTCACCTGATTGTTCAAGTGTGCGCTGGAATGAGCACACCTCACCGGTTCTGATATGCATGCACTGGTTATCCGAGTCCAGTAGCAAGTGCTAGTTTAGACCCATAAAGCCCTACACAGCCTGGGTTCTGGCTATCGGGAAAATTCTTCTTCCTTCAGATATCTTCTAAAGGTTGTATAGTTATTTACCTTCTTGGCTGGGGGGGGGGGGTCACATAACTCCATACCCTCCAACATTTCTCTGATGAACATAGGGACGTCCTACCATACCAACATTTCTCTGGTGAAAATAGGGATGTCCTAAGGAAAAGCGGGACATTCCAAGATAAATTCAGAAACCAGGACTGTCACTGGAAAATGGACATTTGGAGGGTCTGCTACTTGAGCCACTCCCCTTCCATGGGAAACCAGAGGCCTAATTGCCCCCATGTAGCTATACTGTGTCTTTGCCTTGCTCTCTTCTCTGCCCTGTGATTGGGTATTGCTTATTTCTGTCACTATAGACATTTCCCTTTCCTGTTAGTGGATTACGTCCATTTGACAAAGCACCTAGAATATGTGACTCGCAGAGAACTTGTTCTATCTGCTCTTGCTTTGTTTCATGGCTACATTTCTTTCCCTACTTCTTTGGCCCCACTGATCCTACCACCAACTTGTCTCCACATCCACCAGCACAGCCTTTCGCAAAACTGACCTCAGCTTGCGACTCTGAATTTACTGTAGCCCTTGGTTTGAAAACGGAGAGATCCAAATCTCTCCACTTTTCCCTCTGCTAGGCTCTGTGGACTCCAATTAACCCCAGCCAGCACAGTCAAATATCAGGGATAATGGCAGGGGGAGCAATCTTTGAAAAGAGTGGGGCTCACATTTAAACTACCATGGACAGCTCCAAATATTTTTCACTACGTACAAGCAAGGAGAGTTAACCTGAATAAATTTGCAACCACTAACACCTTAAATGTTTTTAAATTATTTAACTTTTATTACTGTTGCACCATTTATACAATTACATATAATTTCAATGCATCCATTGTACATTTTGCTTTTTCGTTTGTTTTTGTTTTGTTTTTTTCCCCAATGAGTGGTGTATTGGTGTCTGTGACACAGAATGGAAGAGAAACTGGAACTGCAATGAACGCAGAATTTTTTTTTTTTCATTTTCACTGACCAATAAACAGAACTACAGGTGCACCCAACCACGGACATGCATTAAACTCGTCATGAGAAATCTAGGTAGGCTAAGTAGGATGAGAATGCGTTTTTTTTTGTTTTTTTGTTTTATTTTTTTTGTTTTTTTAACTCCCAAAAATATTTGGAGAGGAAGAAGAATCAGAGGATTGGCATTGAGAAAAAATGTGGACAGCTGTGTGAGTTTCGTCTGAAAGCTGCCGTTCATCCACTGCATAAAAAATACAAAATGATAAAGGCTGTAAATTAAAAAAAAAAAATACAAACCACAGGAAATACTGCTTTCATAAAGATCTGATTGGTGTGGCACTGAGCCCAACTGGGCAGAATCTTCAATTACATCTTCACTCCCAAACCCCCCATTAGAGAAAAAGGAAAAAGGAAAAGATCCAAAGATTGGTGGAGTGCGTTTACGAAGCGGTTCACGTACAAAAAAAAGAGGTACTGCATTTTCGGACATCTGGGTTGCCTTATTTGAACTACTGATTGAAATACAGGACTTTGCAAAGTTGGCAGAAAGTATATTAGATATTTCCCCCACAAAAATACTATTTGGATCCCCACCCCAGCCCGTCCTCTGCCAGAACCAGCACCCCAACCCCCTCCCTTTCAACTTGATGGGACAATCTGTTTTTTTAAAACTTTGTTTTTTTTCCTTTTTTATTTTTCCTGGGCAATACATATTGTTATTTCAGATCTGAAATGAGTTAGTAGAGCTGGAAATAAAAGAGAGAGAGAGAGAAAGAGAGAGAGAGAGGTAATAATAAAAATACACAGGTTGTTTAAAGTGGTTAATTTGTCGTCGTTGCTGCCGCTGCTGCTGCTGCCGCCGTTTCGTTTCCCAATAGGCTGTCCAAATTTAATCTTTCACTGCTATGGTTTGATCCGAATTAGTTGCCGGGGCTTCAGGTGGTTTTGCTTCCTCTGGCGGGGCCGCAGGCTCCGAGGCCTTAGGAGTAGAACTAGGTGCTTCTGTTGTTGCCGGGGTCTCCTTGGAAGAAGGCGCAGCCTCGCTGCTGCTAGGTTTTGAGTCTGAAGCTGGGGCCACTTCACTTTTAGTTTCTTGGGGGGCTGTGGGTACTGCAGGAGCCTCAGTCTTTTTGACTTCCCCTTCCTCCTTGCCCTTGTCATCTACTTTACTAGTAGCTGTGGCTTCTGAAGGCTGGGAAGCTTTTGCATCGCTGCTGGGCTCAGAAGGTTTCGGCGCGTCGCTGCTGGCTGGAGGAGGAGCGGCAGGGCTGGGCTCCTCCGCCTTGGGGGCCTGTTGCTCGTTGTTCTTCGGAGGCTCAGCCTTGGCATCGACGACAGCCTCGGGCTTCTCCGGCTCAGGTTTCTTGGGCTCTTCCTGGCTCGGGGCAGCCGTCTCTTTCTCCCCTTCTTTCTCTTCTGCCTTCTTGGCCTCCTTGTCTCCCTGCTTATCCTCCTGGTTGTTCTCCTTCACTTCTGCCGTCTCTGTTGTGGTGGCCTGGCTCTGCTCGTTCTCCTTCAGAGCCTCGCCTTCCTCCACGGCCGCCCCCTCAGCCTTCTTGTCCTTGTCTTTGGCCTTTTCGTCGTTCACATTGTAGCCCTTCTTCTTCTTGCTCAGTTTGCCTCCCATCTTGGAGCCCTGGGGACAAGGAAAGAGAAAGAGGGTTACCCAGAAAGAAGGTCACCTTGTTTTGAGCCAGGGTCAAAACACAAAACACTCATGAACTGACTTTTTTTCCTCACACTAGCATTGGAATTTGTTTTGGAGAGGGGAATGACGAGAAGTTTACATCACCGCAGACTGCGAGCATAACTGGGACCTACATTCCAAATTTATGTTTGTTTTCTACTGGTCTGACTTTTCGTGGCTTTCCTTAAATAAGGTTGTTGTTTAAGGACAGCTGATCATTCTCTCTTGGATCCCCATCCTGCACCCCACATGACAGTGCGATAGTTCCGTGGATTCCTCAGAAGAAAGGAAACAATAGTTACACTATTTTAAGTCTATAGTACAGTGGTACCTCGGGTTACAGATGCTTCAGGTTACAGGTGCTTCAGGTTACAGACTCCACTAACCCAGAAATAGTACCTTGGGTACTTTACTTCAGGATAAGAACAAAAATCGTGCAGCGGCAGTGCAGCGGCAGCGGGAGGCCCCGTTAGCTAAAGTGGTACCTCAGGTTAAGAACAGTTTCAGGTTAAGAACGGACCTCCAGAACGAATTAAGTTCTTAACCCGAGGTACCACTGTATAGCCTTCTGCTCCTTCATATAACTAACTGTTCATACCATAGATCTGAACCACCCAAAGTCCCAATTCTGTCTCTAATAAGACTTTGAACAGTAATACCTTGGCACAGGTGGCTAGATTAGAAAGCAAGAAAAATGGGAATCTGCAATAGAAGGCACACCTCTTCTTCCTTTTTCTAACACTATAGTATCTGAAGCGAGATGTAGCAGAATATCTCTGCCCCTCAGAACATTTTATTACAGTGGAATCTCGTTTTTCGAATGTAATCCGTTCTGGAAGACAGTTCAGCTGTCAAAATGTTCGAAAACCGAGGATCAATGGATTGGCTGCAAAGTCAATGGGGGGGGGAATGAAAAACGCGCCTCAGAAGTCATTTGACTTCCGAGGCACATTCAAAAATGGAAGCAATTACTTCTGGGTTTTTGGTGTTCCGGTTCTGAATTGTTCAGCTTCCGAGATGTTCAAAAACCAAGGTCCCACTGTATTGTTATTTTTAAACACTTACCGTATTTTTCGCCCTATAGGACGCACTTTTCCCCCTCCAAAAATAAAGGGGAAATGTGTGTGCGTCCTATGGGGCGAATGCAGGCTTTCGCTGAAGCCTGGAGAGCGAGAGGGGTCGGTGCAGCTCTCCGCAAGGCATGGGAGCCCGGCGCTGGGCTCCTGCGGCTTGCGGAGAGTTGCCTGCACGCTGAAGCCTGTGCGTGCTGAGCTCAGCGTTGCCTGTTCTGGGGGCTACCTCCTCAGGCTTCCCCCGCCCTATCCCCGCGCATGGGGGGGAAAATAAATTTTTTCCCCTTTATTTCCCCCCCCCCAAAAAAAACTAGGTGCGCCTTCTGGGACGGTGCATCCTATAGGGCGAAAAATACGGTAAATATTTTCCTTACAAATGAAACAGTGGGTAACATTTTTACCCACCATTATTTAACATTTGATAGGGATGCGGGGGGGAAATTGCTTTGTAAACCAGACCCAGGATCTCTCAGTGGTATCACTATCTCAAATAATCTCCATCCTATAAAGTAGGCATTCCATAATTCTAAACCTGATATTTCTAGAAAACATAGTCAACCCTTTCATTTAGAAGAGTCTGGTTTGACAAGTCCATGTCCGCATTTGAACATCTGAGGCTTTGTAAATCATGATTTCTAGATTCACGCAAGCATCATTCATCCATGGCTACATAAGCCATATATGTTTATGAGCCTGGGACATGTGTCTGACATGTGCAAGGCTGGTTTATACATAGTTATTCTTCACTGGGCCTCCTGTGACACAAGGTGAGGAGCTTGTCGCCCTCACCTGCAGTGAGATTTCTGAGCCCAAGAAGATGTCTTGGACTCACAGCCCTCACTGTGGGTACAATAATCTGTATCCCTTGATTGAACAGGAGATATTTTGATGCACTGGTGCTCACTGTGAAACAGTTCATAATAAGTGGTAATTTGGCTCCTCTGAAGTTATGAGGTTAGGGGGAGAGCTTCCAAAATGGGCTTCCCACATGCCCACAAGAAAGAGCACCCACCACACTTGGGTCAGGAGCACAGTTACTGGAGTCTAGTAACAATGCAGCCATCCCAATTCTCACAACTTGCCCATGTAGGTCACAGTGCACTTATTATATAAAGAAAATGGGAGTTTTCATGCCCATCCAGTCACATTGCACTTCAGAGCAGTTTTGCAAATCAGCAGGAACAAAGATTTTAAACAATAGCGAGAGCTATATTTGCTTGCAGATAGCCAATCCCCAATTAAGCCTCTATTTGTTTGCCCGGCAATGCTTGGATAAAACAAGTGTGCTTTTGTTTGATGTGCCTCTTCCACTTTTTTTCAAAGTCTTTTGCTTTTGACATGGCCAGCAAAATGCCTGCCATCAGGATGGGGGTGGGGAGAAGAAGGCCAAGTAGATGATGATGATGATGATGATTTCATGAGGAGGGAGCACAATATCTGCTCCACACTCACACGACAGATTGCTTCCCCCATAGGCTCATGGCCAGTGGAGGTTGGGATGTTGGCTAGTATCATGAGATAAGGCTTTGCCAACCCTGCAATGATGACCTCAGCAAAGTGCAGCACTTTATTCTTGCCCCTAGGAGTGAATGGGAAGCATGCATTCATTTCAACAAGAGGAGGGTTCAAAATAGTCCCGTTACTGACTGTCTCACACCCCAAATCACGTCGCCACGACTGAGCATAGGCTATAGCACAATTCAACCATCAATCACAGCACAACCCTCACAGGGAAACCATAAAGTCAGATGATAGGGTAGGACTTTCCACAAGCAGCCTAGCTTACACATAGGGGAGCTTAAGCACATAGCTAGCTTTTCTCTGCAAAGAACCCAACATCATACTCCATTCCAACAAGTGGTTGGTGTGTGTATACACAGACCCTCCAAGTCCCTATTTTCCAGAAATAGTCACAGATTTACAGAAGCTGTCTCGGTTTCTGATCTGATCCCAGAATGTCCTGTTTTTCCTTAGTACGTCCCTATTTTCATCAGAGAAATGTTGGAAGGTGTGGAGTTATGCAACCCCCAAGCCAAGGAGATAAGTGACTAAACAACCCTTAGAAGACATCTGAAGGCAGCCATGTATAGGGAAGGTTTTTTAAAAAAATATTTGATGTTTTATTACGTTTTTATATATGTTGACAGCCATCCAGGGTGTCTTGGGCAACCCAGTCAGATGGGTGAGGTAGAAATATTATTACTATTTCAAATGGGATAGGGTACCATATGTTGAGGTTCCTGCATTGCAGGGGGTTGGACTAGATGCCCCTCCGGGTCCCTTCCAACTCTAAAATTCTATTATTATTCCAAGCTGTTCCACCAGCCCAGTGTTCCTTCCCCTGTGTTTCTTGCAAAACTAGGTTTTCCATACAGGCTTCTAGAGACACAAAATATTCAAGGTGTTCCCTGAAGTAGCGAAAGTAAATGAGAGAGATTTCTTAAGTTAAATGTTATGATCCCCAAACAAAAGCTCAACAGATGATTGCAATGCAACAGTAGAGCGATGCTTTCATTATAATGAAATAAAAGCATCACAATATAATGAGCAAGCTTTTAAGTTCTTAGAGCTCTTCTTTGGGTTGGTTGCTTAAGGAAAAATAAAAAGGGCTGCCAATTTGTTTTGTAGCATAAGAAAATATAAATAATAATAATAATAATAATAATAATAATAATAATTGGATGGGAAAGAAAAAAAAATGCTAGGTGTGATACAATAGCCTGCAGCTTATGGCGACCTGTATCTGTTGCGCCATGGGGCTAATAGAAACTAGGGGGAATTTTTATGGGTGGAAATGATGTGGTCAAAGTGTTGACCCCACTCCCATTTGTTAGGCATTAAAAAAAAACAAGAGATCCTTTTCATGAATTGTGCCACAAGGCTTCGCATGTACTCTGACGATGCTGGGTGCCAAAATAATAATAATAAAACTTAGGCACAAAGAAGAAATGGCTGCTTAGCCTTTGTAAACATAAACGGCGTCTCTAGCACTAATCAGAATACATGGATATTTAAGTCCATGGGCGTTATCATGGGGGGGGGGCTGCCAGGGTGATGGCCCTGGGGGACATTTTTCTGGGGGACACTGGCAGGGTGGTGTGAGAAGACAAAAGGGTGCAGCCTTACAGTGCAATCCTAAGAATTGCCCAATGCTTAGGATTTAAGGGAAGGGGGGTATACTAACCCCTGTGCCAGTACAATGTTTACTTATTTTGGGGCGATGCTGTTGGCACTGTGGTCGAAACCACCAAGAATCTTTGGCTTGCCAATCACAGGGTCAGAGGTTTGAATCTCTGTGACGGAGTGAGCTCCCGCTGCTCTGTCCCAGCTCTGTCCCAGTTCAAAAGCATACCAGCGCGAGTAGATAAATAGGTACCACTGTAGTGGGAGGGCAAACGGCATTTCTGTGCACTCTGGCACTCGTCACTGTGTCCCGTTGCACTAGAAGCGGTTGAGTCATGCTGGCCACAT
Organism: Podarcis siculus; assembly: GCA_034642415.1. Taxonomy (NCBI): domain Eukaryota; kingdom Metazoa; phylum Chordata; class Lepidosauria; order Squamata; family Lacertidae; genus Podarcis; species Podarcis siculus. The sequence goes on along the minus strand of JAXCMG010000159.1, from coordinate 91,925 downwards.
GACCCAGAAAACCTGTCTGTGGATAAATTCTGGTTCCCTCAGCCTGAAAGCGGAGAGGAGCACCGCAAAGTCAAATTTGACTGGACTTTACCATCCAGGGGTCCTTTACCTTTTACCTTACTTATTTATTAGGAATGTTTAAAATGCACCCTTCACCCGAAGGTCTCAGTTTGGAAAGCGCATACATATTAAAACACATTTAACAATGAGAAGCTAAAGCAAAATATTGCAGCACTAGCGTTCTTTATTGGAAAACCACAAAGCAGTTAAACCGCAGAGCAGTGGCAGAAAAGACATTCTCGTTGCTTCATGAAGTGCACCCCTTCCCAAAGACCTGGACAAAGTCGTGCCTCTTCACCTGCCAACAAATTCAAAGAAATGTTGTGGCAAAATGCACCCCAGACAGGAAGTCACTCCAAAGGCCCAGAGCTGTTCTCCCATGGATCCCTGCACCATAGAGCTCATTAAGCACAGGGACCACCGGAAAGACATCAGAACAAATATTGAGGATTGGGGCACTTATCTATCAGGAGCTTGGGATATAAATGGTCCTGTCTAGGATTTAGGGCCAGAGGCCTAGACAATGGCAAGGGAACAGCCAGGACAGCACCAAATGCAGGTGGTCATGGAAAGCGAAAGTCAACAACCATATTTCATACCCTCCAACGCTTCTCTTATGAAAATAGGGACATCCTATTGCATACCCTCCACCATTTCTCCAATGAAAATAGAGATGTCCCTACCAACATTTCTCCAATGAAAATAGGGACATCCTATTCCATACCCTCCAACATTTTCCCGATGAAAATAGGGACATGCTGCCACAACCCCCAACATTTCTCTGATGAAAACAGAGACATCCTAAGGAAAAATGGGACATTCCGGGATCAAATCAGAAACCAGGACGTCTTCTGAATTGGGACCGTCCCCTGTAAAACAGGGGCACTTGGGGGGGGCGGGGTCTGATATTTGTCTACATCTGGCCAATAGATCAGACAGGCAGTTGAAGCGTGTGTCAGAATGAGAGGGCAGAAATCCACTCTGGTCCCCCAAGGAGCAGGCAAAGCTAACATGTGAAGGAGGTTCTCCAAGTGGTGTGCCTATCTGGGCAATATTTCTAGCAAGTTGTTCAGAGTGTGAGAAAGGAAGGCTGTAGAGGAAGCGGCAGTCTCTTCTTGGCACTTACAAGTCACCTCACAAGTCTCACTTAGCAGCTTCAATATGTGATGAAGCCTTCAGATGGGGCAGCTGACCCACCAGCTTCATGGTGCAAAGCCTGGGATTTCTTGGCACTTGTCAGCTCAAGTGACAAGAAGCTGCAGTTCTCATAAGTAGTCAAGTGCCCAAATATAACCGTACAAAAGTCTGATAGGGAAGGGAGGAAATGCCACTACAGAAGAAACAGAAGTGTCATCTGAACCTCTTGTCAGCAGCCGCTGTGTCTGAAGCTGGAAAATTATGAAAGTTTCTTCCCCTTGGCAAATCCTTGACTTCCTTTTTTCTTCTTCTTCTCTCTTCCATAGCGGTCTTGTCAGACCACATTGCTCCATATCCTCTTCCACTGTTTCACTAAGCATTACTCCGGCCTCCCTCTCAGTTTCCTCCTGTTCACCATTTTCATCTCCTTTCCAAAATAATCAGTTGCTTCTAAGCTTGCCCTGAAGCAGTCTCAGTTCTCTCAGTTTCTGTTCTTCCTCACTTATGGCTCCAGTTCTTCAGGAAAACATCATCATTTTGGAGTATCGGCTTTCCTTCTAGTAGTGAGTTTTCCCCTCCCCTCAACGGTGGGAAGAATCTTATCTACATCTCTGAAAATTCTCTGGAATGCTACCTTTGCACCCTTTCTGTTCCTGATGCTGCAGTATTCTCTTCTTACCTTAAATCACAAGGTTTGCCTGTGGGTTTGACAATCGGTCCTCCTTTTCTCAGGGGCAAAGAGCTTGATTACACAGCTTGATTTATTTAAGTGGGGACCATAGATTTTTCTGCAGCTACTCTGCCCAACCTTAGTCGCACTTCTGTAGATGTGTCCCCACTGTTTGTGCTGAGCTTATAGACAACTCTGTCATTTCAAAATACGTAAAATAGAACATTACTCAACACTCAAGATTTCTAAACCAGGTTGCCCACCAAATGACAGGTGGATAAGCACATCTTAAAGTGATGTGCTGGCTTTCCCCCTCCTTTTGCCCCTCCTGACAACATCACCATCACATTATTATTATTATTATTATTATTATTATTATTATTATTATTATTAT
>JAXCMG010000159.1:20960-83636 GCA_034642415.1 Podarcis siculus | reverse complement strand
CTACACTGGTCCATCTCTTTTCCTCATGTGGGTCTCTTCTTAAGGCCACCCCATGCTTGTTCTGAGAGGAGAGTTTACTTTGAAACTCAAAAAAGTTTCAACTTCACAGTCTGAATTACTAGATTCTCACCAGTTCAAAGCCACGTTGCTGTAAACATGCCATGCAAGATTTAGTTTCGTTTGAAGCTGCGTTCCCATCTCGGTTTCAAAACAACAGATTCTTTCTGCGGCTTTAAGCAACGTTGGTAGTTTCCATGCATTTCTTCCCACAGTCTTAAAAAAACAACAACCACCCCCTTTTTTTTAGTCCATCCTACTGGAGGTCTCTGTATCGATCAATGAATTCCAGAGTGATAGATAAATAGAAGCACACACACACATATGAACACACAGCATAGGGCCGCCTTCACCTTCATATATAGAAAACTAAGAGCACACTGTTGACAATTTGGTTAGAACAAAAAAGGGCAGGAGGAAAGGAATGGCAGGTTAGTAACTATCTGTTGCAGTTGCCCCCATTACTTATTACCTTCCCAAACTTGCTATTGTCTTTTCACAAGCAACCAGGCAATTCACTCTTCATTCCTTCATTTGTTACATTTTTTATCTCCAATCTCTTCCTGCAAGGAGCTTAGGGCGGCATATATGGACGTTCCCATTCTCATACCAGCCTCACAGGTAAAAGGTACAAGACCCCTGGACATCTAGGTCCAGTCAAAGGGGACTATGGGGCTGCGGCGCTCATCTCGCTTTCAGACTGAGGGAGTCAGAGTTTGTCCACAGACAGCTTTTTGGGTCATGCAGCTAGCCTGACTAAACCGCTTCTGGTACAACAGGACACCGTGACGGAAACCAGAGTGCATGGAAATGCTGTCTACCTACCCACCACAGTGGTACCTGTTTATCTACTTGCACTGACATGCTTTCGAACTGCTAGGTTGGCAGGAGTTGGGACAGAGTAATAGGAGCTCACCCCATCTTGGGGATTCCAACCGCCGACCTTCTTTTCGGCAAACCCAAGAGGCTCAGTGGTTTTGACCATAGCGCCACCGGTGTCTAGACAGAGAAAATGACTGTTTCAATGTCACCCAGAGAACTTCATGGCTGAGTAGGGACAGCAACACTGGTCTCTTCTGTCCTAGTCTAGCATTCTAACCATTACACTACAGCAGCTCTCTGTGACATCCGGGTATAGGGCGGTATATAAATGATGATGATGATGATGATGATGATGATGCACAGAGGCAAGGGTGTATCCAGGGCTGGCCCGAAATATTTTGGCACTTGAGGTGAACCCCAAAATGGCTCTCCCCTCCCTGCCAGCGAAGAAGGCGTGAGAGAAGATCGACAACAGGAACAAGGGTGGAAGAAAGATTGACATCAAGATTTGCTGCCCTGGTGAATCCTGCCACCTGAGGCAGTCACCTCACCTTGCCTCATGGGTGAGAGTCAGCCCTGGATGTACCCTTCACTACATGCCATAGAGACTACAACCAAGATTTTCAACAGCAGCATTAGCTGCTGGCTGTTGCACTGTGGAGTTGCGACATTTTTGTTGCAGCAGGGCTTATGTGCCTTCCCAGAGTGCACGGTGTGCATGTCATGTGATAGCCATGACATTACTCAGCATGGCGATGGTCATGCCACCTCTGCATGAACAAAGATGTTGGCGACCCAATTTGCCTTCTGTGCTGTCAGAACTGACCCGATGCTGCTCAGCCAATGGGACCACTTAACTGTATCTCTGTTCTGCTGATTGGATGGCTGAAGGCCCCTCTCACACCTGTTCACTTTGGTTATCTTCATGATGAGGAACACACAAAGCTCAGGATCTGTATTTGAGATGGGAAGCCTCCTTTTTTTGGCACAGGGGTCGCATTCCCATTCCCTTGGGTTGTTTTGGTTCTTATTTTTATTTTGTATTTTGTGTTTCAATATTGTGATTTTATGTTGTAACTGCCCTGAGAACAGACAGACAGACAGACATAAATATTCTGAGCAATCTTTTGGGAAGGGGGTACATGCTAGAAATGGATGGGGCTAAAGCATAGCTGTCAAGTTTTCCCTTTTCTTGCGAGGAATCCTATTCAGAATAAGAGAATTTCCCTTAAAAAAAGGAAAACGTTGACAGCTATGGGCTAAAGGCAAAAGTGAGTGGATAAATTAATGCACATTTTACCTTTGCACAGCAGGCTAGTTTTTACACACACACACACACAGTCCAGCCATGGAAGGACATGTCGATCCAGGATTGGCCTCCAGAGTCACTTACGGACTCATTGTTAAAACCGTGTTTGTGGAAGTCAATCTTACTCAGCTATGAGGGAGCGGCAAAGAAGAAGTGTAGACTGGGTTTCCGGTTCCCCATCCAATTGGAAAGCTGGGACCGGAACCAATCAGGGTGTCAGAACAGAGGAAGAGGAGATGCCTTTACTGCTTCATAACCTTCCTGTGCTGGCTTGAAGCACTGATACCTCTGTCCCAAAGAGATCAGGGTTTCTTAACAGTGGGCTGTTAATTGGGACCTCCTCCTTCCTTCATAACAGCAGATCTTAAGAAAGGTGAGAGAATTTCACTAAACCTAGGACTGCAGAAGTGTATTCTCTAAATTCCATCTGACTGTTGATTGGGCAAGTGTCTCAGAAATGCAGCGCACCCACCAAAAATGCTCCAAATCATGCAAGCCCAGCAATTCCTTCTAATACTTTTTGACCCTAATGGCAAAAAAAAAAAAAAAAAGATTGGACAGCTCAGGAATCAAGAAGATCAAAATTTCAACAAGGAACGGCGGAAATTTATAATCTATCTTTGAGATCACTGTAAGCAGATGAAAACATTTAGCAGGATTGCAACAGCATTTGTAATGTAGCAAGTACTATGGAGTTATATAAAGGTAAAGGTACCCCAGCCCGCACGGGCCAGTCGTGTCCTACTCTGGGGTTGTGCGCCCATCTCGCTTAACAGGCCGGGGGCCAGCGCTGTCCGGAGACACTTCCGGGTCACGTGGCCAGCGTGACGAAGCTGCTCTGGCGAGCCAGCACCAGCGCAGCACACGGAAACGCCGTTTACCTTCCCGCTATAAAGCGGTACCTATTTATCTACTTGCACTTAGGGGTGCTTTCGAACTGCTAGGTGGGCAGGAGCTGGGACCGAACGACGGGAGCTCACCCTGCCGCGGGGATTTGAACCGCCGACCATACGATCAGCAAGTCCTAGGCACTGAGGTTTTACCCACAGCACCACCCGTGTCCCCAATATTCAATATTCCATGTTTTATATGGAGTTATATAAAACATGGAATATTGAAAAAGATGCAATAGGAAAGGTGTAATAACAGGACCCACGGAGGGGAAGGTCAAGAGATTCAGAAGAATATTTTAACTGTTGATGAGCATGGTTGTATTGTTATAATTTTAAATTTGTAAAATCAAATAAAAATTATTTCAATAATAATAATAATAATATTTTTTGCGCCCACCCTGCAGTGGACTATGGAATACTGGTCAATGTCATAGATATTTTATGGTGGGATTGTTTATTGCCTGGCTGTTCCAGTATGACAAACACCAGGGTCAGATAAGCTCTGATTAGAAGAGCATGTTTATGCTTGTTATAACAGCACCCAGATAAGAGTGCTAGAACAGAGTAATGGATCCCAAGAGTCAAGGGTTGAGGAGAAAAATCAGCATAGCTTTACACTTAAAGAAGCTCAGAGTGAATAACCCACCACCTGGCTACCTGCCTATTGTCAAAGCTAGGCTTATCGTCTGTCTCCCACTGATGTTTATCTTGTAGCTCACATAATGTGAGAAGGAATACCGGCACCTTGAGATCAAAGCAGCCCCAGGGCAAACCCAGTGATAAAAGAGCTGTGCGTTCCTGAAATCAGAGTCATCGCATTCACAAATTACTCTCTCAGACTGATGGGCCACTTTGATGAAAGAAGAGTGGGCTTGGTGCAAACTCGCTTTCCAAACTCAGCCAATACCTCAGCAGTGTGGTCTGGCCATTCCTCAGCCAATGAACCACCAAGGGAAGATAAATTTTCAGATGTGCTGGAATATAAGCCACTGTGACTAATGTTTGCCTGAGCAACAGACTAATGGCTTCATCTTACCCTCAGATCACATTTCATTTCAGCCTTTCCTTCGCCCTGAAATAATCTTTGCATGTATCCCATATGCATGCATTCCTCCTTAGAACTGCACGGTCCTTTGAAGTACTTCAGGTCCAGGGTTCCCTGGCAAGGGAGAATGACTCCTAAAACCACCTATATTCTGCATGTAAATAGATACTTTTTTATGATAGGAAGTAAGGAAGCAGAGCTCACACAGAGATGGAATTGTGGGATGTGGAGCATTGTTGCTTCTCACCTGACTATTGTTTAAAAAGGTAAAAGGTAAAGGACCCCTGGATGGTTAAGTCCAGTCAAAGGTGACTATGGGGTTGCGGCGCTCATTTCGCTTTCAGGCCAAGGGAGTCAGCGTTTGTCCACAGACAGCTTTCCGGGTCGTGTGGCCAGCATGACTAAACCGCTTCTGGCGCAACGGAACACCGTGACAAAAAGCAGAGCGCACGGAAATGTTGTTTACCTTCCCGCCACAGTGGTACCTATTTATCTACTTGCACTGGCGTGCTTTAGAACTGCTAGGTTGGCAGGAGCTGGGGCAGAGCAACGGGAGCTCACTCCATTGCGGGGATTCGAACCGCTGACCTTCCGATCGGCAAGCCCAAGAGGCTCAGTGGTTTAGACCACAGCGCCACCCATGTACCTACACTTGACTATTGAGCAGCAGGTGGCATGATAAGATACTGGTCCAGGTACAGTCTGAGATTTGCTGCGCCTGTTCTTATGTTTTCATAGAAAAAGTTATGGAGGACAAACACGTTGGTGGCTAAGTTCAGGTTGGTTATATGCTACCTAGAGAATCATAGGCTGCGGGGAACATCAGTGGGAGCTTCATGCCTTACTTGTGACTTTCCCACACGCATCCAACTGGCTGCTGGATCTCATTTTATGTTATTATTTTCTTAAGAAAGCAAGTTGCACCAACAGCCATGCCAGTGCAAATGCATCAAACCTGGCAGCTAAAACCATGCTTTTTTAATTTGTATTTTTATTAAAGATCTTCTTGAATTACAAAAGTACATACTGTAGAGTGTCTCAGTTTTCTGTTCATAGAATCTTTTCTACAGATCAGCTATCTTCAGTGTGAGACACTAATGTTATAGATAAAGGCTGGGAAAGAAGAGAGGTAGTGAGGAGAGAGAGAGAGAAGATTGGGATAGTAAAATTTCATTTTTTATATAGTGTATGTGCAAGGTTTTTGTGCCAACATCATGTGTGTAGGTTCTCTTTCCATTCACTTACAGTGGTACCTTGGGTTACATACGCTTCAGGTTATGTACGCTTCAGGTTACAGACTCTGCTAACCCAGAAATAGTGCTTCAGGTTAAGAACTTTGCTTCAGGGTGAGAACAGAAATCGTGCAGCAGCGGCGCAGCAGCAGCAGGAGGCCCCATTAGCTAAAGTGGTGCTTCAGGTTAAGTACAGTTTCAGGTTAAGAACAGACCTCTGGAACGAATTAAGTACTTAACCCGAGGTACCACTGTATTCGTTTTCGTTGGTGGTGAGAGAAGTGAACTTTTCATTTCAGAGTAAAAATCTTCACAAACACACAAAAAGATGTCAAATAGCCAGACCTATATCATGCTTTCCAACATTTCTCTGATGAAAATAGGGACATCCTATTCAATAAGAATAAGAAGAATTTTATACCTTACCCATCTGACTGGGTTGCCACTCTGGGCGGCTTCCAACATTTAAAAAAACACAATGAAACATTAAACATTTTAAAAATATATATTCCCTATACAGAGCTGCCTTCAGATGGCTCAGGGGTCAGATACCTCCATACCCTCCAACATTTCTCCGATGAAAATAGGAACATCCTACCTTTCCCTCCAACATTTCTCCGATGAAAATAGAGGCATTATAAGGAAAAGTGGGACATTCTAGGATCATATCAGAAATCGGGACAGCTTCTCCAAAGCTGGGACACTTGGAGGGTCTGCGATATTCGGAAAACTAAGTGTTTTTTAAACCAACACAGCTGGGGGTTTTAAATAGTAACTATTCTGGCAGTATTATAAACTGTCTGGCCTTGCTGAAGAGGTCTGGTTATGCAACGCCCTTTCAGCTAGGCAGCACACTATTTGAACAAGGTGTTGGAAACTTTCATCTAGTTAAGAGCTATCACTCTGTGTTGCTCTTTGAAACCAGCAAAGCTGCAAAGGCTTTCATTTACACAACATGGTGTTATCACCAGCCTTGCAGAGATGGTGTTGTGACTAGCTACACCAAAGTACATGTCTGAAATTGGAGGCACCCAGCCACACAGAAACCAAAATATTTCCCTTTACGACCATAACGTCTCAAAGGCTACAATTCAGAGTAATGTAAAAGTAATTAAGCTTCGCGGAATCACAGGACTTACAAACAAGAGTTAAGCACATAAATCTCGTGTGTTTATTTTGGACCCCAGCTCAGTTCTTTCCTGTATTGCGACTCCAAAGGGACAGTACTCACATGGTGAATATCTCAGCATAAAATCCATTGCACCTAAATGCAAATAACAGCACAGTCCTATGCATGTCTGCTCAGACATAAATTCTATTGCGTTGCGGAGGACTTACTCCAAGGTTAGTGTGTACAGCAGATTTAGCAGCCTTCCGGGGGTTTTGTACCACAACTCCCATCAGCTGCTGACTGGTATGTTACATGTGAATTGAACCTCAGCCTAGTCTACTGGAGACTGCTCAGAAACCCCACCTAAGCCTCTTTGGGCTTCTAAAAGAAACTGAATATAATGAGCAAAGAACCTGGGGAGGAGCACAGTAAAATTTGCCCTGCATACTCATTTGCTGCTTGCTTTTGGAACAGGCTCGTCCCTTTATTCCATGGGAAATTTCATGGTCATAAAATGGCCCTCTGGGCTGTTCTATCTGGCCCCAAGCCATGTTCCCTCCCCCATTTTGCTTGCTGGAATGTGCCCTGGAACGCTGATAATGACTCTGTCTTCTCTGGGTGGATGATAGAGAGGGATGTTTGAGGGTGTGCAGAAACTGGCCTGCTATACAAAGGTAAAATTTGCATTCATTGCACTGCCCACTTTTGCCTCGGGCCCTATCCGCCTCTCCTGTGGGCCAGAAGTTTCCCACCCTTTGTTCAGTAGGAACAGAGAGAGTGAAAACTGTGTTTAATAAAAGTCCCTTCTGTCCATTTCCAGTCTCTGCCTGCATTGCCAGATTATTGAACAGCCACTGCATTCGGTGCAACGATAGCACTGTCTATAATAGAAGCCTACAATATCTTCTTTGTGGAAATGTGCTAGGGTGGAAATAAGCTATTTGTCAACCTTTTTACCCCATGCCCTGTTGGTAGGATTTCAAACGTTTTAGGTCTCCATTGTGAACCTGGGTATTGTCCATTCATGCTGAGTTTTTGTGTACACAGGAAGCTCGCAATGCTTCCAGATTTCTGTTGCATTTCATTTTCAGTCGTGCATGTTCTCTGATGACAATTTATCCCCACTTTCCCCCCTTCTGGATTGTGGTTGAAACCATTGCCTACTGCTTAAACCCACAAAAGAAAAGAGCAAGTTCCTCACAGGGCAAAGGAACCAAGCCAGAGTCCCATGCTTGCACTGAAGGCAGCGACACAGAAGATCAAATTCCTCTATTCTGTTCTCCTTTCCCACACATGAGATTAAGGTTCATAGTCATCCATGGGCTTAAGACATTTCGGGCATGAGGTATTGAATATCAAGCTTATTAAGCGGCTTAAAAACACACCTGGGCAGGAGAAGATGACTTGCCTGTCAAAAGAAAACCGTTAAATTATATAATATCTTCTACGATGGTTGCAATAATCAGTGAGGCAGGTGGTCTGTGGGTGACAGCAACAGCCCAGTCATGTACATGACGTGCTGGCAACCACATAGCACCAGGCTGAAGCAGAGTACTTCCCTTTCCCTTCCAGTCTAAACAAGGCCGGTTTCACAACCCATTTCTGAAGCTCATATGATGCTGTGTGCCTTTTCACCACCTCTCGAGTTTCTACATCTCAGAATCGTCTTTTTACCAGCTCGTTTGGGCAATGAACCGCTCGTGTCAGTAAGTGGTCTATGTGGTGCATGTGAAAAGAATGCACTCCTGGAAGTGTCAAGAACGCATTGCACCGAGGCAGTGGGAGAAGCCATTCAACAAAGGCTGCTGTCAAAACGCCAGCAAGTATCCTTGCCTAATGTTATGCTGGCCACCACCCAGTGCAAAAAGACTACTTACAAAAGCAGTAAGGTTGTCTGAGCATGTGCGCATGTGTGTGCTGCAGGAAAGCCCATCTGAACTGGATTCAAGACTAGTTTTACTGGCGATTGTAATCCCAACCCCTCTTGCCTGGGAGGAAACCCCACTGTATTCATTAGGATTTATTTATGAGTAGGAATGGTTAGAATTGCACTGTAAAATGCCGTGCTGTGGATCTTGAAGCAATGCAGGTGTGAAGCATAAATCAACAAATAAATCAACCAGGCAGAGGGCCTTCTTGGTAGTGGCGCCGACTGGAACGCCCTCCCATCAGCTGTCAAGGAAATAAACAACTATCTGACTTTGAGAAGACATCTGAAGGTAGCCCTGAAGGTATAAATATTATTATTATTATTATTATTATTATTATTATTATTATTATACATTTTGTGTTTGTGGAAAAGCTGCATACAAATAAAATGAACGAATGAAGATATGTAGAAGGCTAGATCCAGACTGCCATTTCTCTATTTTACGATTTTATCTGTTTGCCCCATTAGGGACACAAACTTTCAAAAGATTGCTTGTTTGCAAGCAAGTGCAAATGGATGAGACTTTTTAGAAGGCTGCACATGTTTTTCACTACTTAACAAAACCAGAAGATGAAAGGAGGGTGGAAATCTGGATATTATAAGTCTGGTAGAAGACAAGGAGACCAACAGACAGAGGGAGAACATGAGAAATGGGACCATAAAGAGTCAAGTTGTTCATGAGAATTGGATGGGTGATCTGTCTGTTTTTAATGCATTTCCTTCGTTGCTGTATGTGGGATGGACCTCTAGATATTACTAGACTACAATTCCCATCATCCCTGACCATTCATTGGCCATGCTGACTGGGGCTGATAGGAATTGTGATCCAAGTCATGTAAGGTTATAAAAGCTTTCTAGGAGATGATATATAATGAAATGAAAAAAATGTTTAAAATAACTTGTTAAAAACCAGAAGCTTTTCTATTAGCAATTATAGGTACTGACATTCCAAAGGAACGGAAAAGACTTTTTATGTATGTGACAACAGCCGCTCGGATGCTACTAGCCCAGAGATGGAAAGAAGAAAGAGTCCCTACTAGACAGAAATGGCAAGCCAAGCTAATGGACTTTGCCAAAATGGCCCAGCTTACTGGAAAGCTCAGGAACCAAGAGGACAAAAACTTTTTAAAAGAATGGGGAAAGTTTATAATTTATTTAAGAGACCACTGTAAGCGAATGAAAACATTAGCAGGATTTTAATCCCACTTGTAATGTAACAAATGCTATGGATAACATGGATGGATACAAAATATAGATTATGTAATAATATGCAGTTGTAAAAGTTGACAATAGGACCCATGAAGGAGATGGGGGGAAGTCTAAAGATTCAGAGCAATCTCTATATATGAATATGCATTTGGATTGTTATAATTTTTTATTTGTAAATCAAATAAAAATGATTTCTTAAAAAAAAGGAACTGTGGTCCAAGCCACATATAGAGAGTTACAAGTTCCCCAACCCTGAACTAGGCTATATTGGCAAGCGATCTCAACTGCAGAGAGAAACACATTGATTTCTGAGCACATCTGTTTTATCGTTGCCGACAGCCATAAACTCATTCATTCATCCCTTGTTGTTTTAAAGAGATTGCCGTATTAAGTTTAATGGTCACGTGGTGACATAAAACCAATGGAAAAGAACAGATATCAGGCGATGGTCAAATCAGGCACACACTTCCAAGAAAAACTCACATGCACTTCCTCCTTATGTTTGTTGGAATGGTGTAACTCAAGAGAATTATTATACACTCCCTGGATAGAATGTCAGAGCGACCTAAAGGAACCTGGGTATTCATTCCCATTCATGTGAATAGAAATTGGACATTATTCCTCTTCTATGTGATTCTTTTTCAACAACGAAAAAAGCTCAGCCATAAAATTAAATGCATAGCTTTCAGACTGGGAAGTTAATTTATCAGACACAGCTCAGTTGCTTTAGAATTCAGCACAAAATAGATTTCTGTTTTCAGGTCACTTGAACCTCATTTGGTCTTCTTTTTCTTTCTGCTTAGCTTTCAACTGGCATTTATCAGCAGCTCATGAATCACAAATATGCAAAAATGTGAATACTAACTAGAGGGGATTTGTTATTTTCGGTCTTTCATTGGTTCCAGTTCTTTTGGTGTGTTAAGATATCAGCACAATTTAACCTGATGTGCCGGAAGAACTAATTCCACAGACTCTGCGTGTGGAAGGGACACTTATTCTCGTGAACACATCTGTAGAGATTTGAGAAGCTAAATTCAAATTCCATATGTGGTGTGGTTAACCACAGTGCTACACACACCAGGATCAATTCAGGCAGTCATTGTCATAAAACGATTCTCTTTTTCAGTAAGTTCAAAATGGCGTCCATATGAAACTAGATAATTTGAAGGACCCACCATACATACATTCAGATTAGCAACCCGAATTACACCAGTGTGGCGTTAGTGTGCTTAAAGCAGGGGTCAGCAATCTGCAGCCCATGAGCCACAATCGGCCCATGGGGGTCGTTTAAATGGCCCATGAGCTGCCCCCGAACCAAGCCACCCGCTCGGCGAGTCCCCACGCACTGCGCTAAACCGGCACAGCACAGAGCGGGGACTTGCTTCCGCAGCACCGGAAATCACGTCTGCGCAGATGCAGATGCCAGAAATCGCATCTGCGTAGATGCGATCCAGCCCATGGAGCGATCTCCGCGGGAGTGAACGGGCCCAGGCAAGGTTAACCTTGCTGACCCCTGGGTTAATATGTTGGATCAGGACCTAGGAGAACAGGGATTGAATCCCCACTGTGTGACCTTGTGCCAGTCACTATCTCTTTGCCTAACCTACCTCACAGGGTTTCAGCGGGGATGAAATGGGGTAGAGGAGAACCATATTAACCACCTTGAGCTCCTTGGAAGATAAAGGTGGCATATAAACGTAGCAAATATATAAATAACCTGAGCTAAAAATTGAGTATGCTGGACACCTTCAGGCCTGAGATCTGCCCAGTTCACTAGACTAGGATTCTGTTGAATCTACAGGATGTAGCAGATGCGAAAATCACATTCAACGAATGCTTAGGAGTCACCCAATCACATTAGAAAAAGTGCTCAGAGAAAGTGCATGGAGTAAACATTAGAATTACAAGCTCATTGCTGTGTCCTCATGAAGGAAGCAGAGGGAGAAAATTGCAAGGTGCAAGAGTTCTGTGTTAATCAAACAAGGAGTCTTGTTTGCAAGGTATGTTTGCAAACATGTGTATCACACACATCTATTTGTCGGGAAGCCAGAAACAGCATTGTACTAACAGTGGCAAAACTGGTTTTCCCACTCGCACGTAAGATATGCCCAGCACAAAAAGAGAAAGATATGTGAATTTATGGTGCAATGAGGCTTTTCACGGGACTGCCTGAGGGCAAGGGGAGTATTTATTTGTTGAAATGCATTGTTTGAGTAATTGTAGGTCTGAAACCTTTTGAAAATTGGACTGGCAGGGCAAAGGTTAACACAAACCCAAAACTTGACCCCCTCTTACTGGGTTGAGAAGGAACCATCTGAAAAAGCCTCTACAATGAAGGAAGTTTGCTTTTCAAGCGGCTTTGTTTTTTCCTAAAAATTATTTGATTGACTATGTGTTTAATTACAGCAATCTCTTCTCATAAATGACAGGGGGATTACAGTGGTACCTCAGGTTATGTACTTAATTCGTTCCGGAAGTCCGTTCTTAACCTGAAACTGTTCTGAACCTGAAGCACCACTTTAGCTAATGGAGTCTCCTGCTGCTGCCGCGCCGCCGGAGCACAATTTCTTTTCTCATCCTGAAGCAAAGTTCTTAACCTGAAGTGTATGTAACCTGAAGCGTATGTAACCCGAGGTACCACTGTATTTTGAGCATTTTCTTCCTCCTACCAGGACACTTCTCGCTGGGGCTATTTGGGGTAGGGATGGCAAACCTGGGTCTGTCTGTATGCAACAAAGTTTATGCGCTGCAATTAAGCTACGGTTCCTTCATTTTGCTCTTTTTCTTTTTCCCCCATTCACAAAAGCAATCTTCAGAAATCACCGAGGCACTTTTCTCTGGCAAATGTATTAGTTAACAGAAGAATTTCTACCTTTCCCCTTTCAATCCAGTCCACAAAGGAAGGGTGGGAAAGAAAGAAATGGACCAACTGGACTCCCTGCGCTCTGACTAATTTGAGCTAGGCCAACACTGTGCCCCAATCTGTCATGGTCAGAAACCACAAAAATGCCATTCCAATCTTAGTGCTTCCCTTCTCACTTCCTTATCTGATTTTGGTGGGCTTACTTCAATGTGTTTACTGCCATTTCGGACAGGAAAAAATAAATCTTGCACTGGCATCAGTACAGTTCTTCTATGGAATTTATTTTTTAAAAAAGCACCCCATAGTGGCCTTGAAAGATTAGAAGGTTTATGCACTCCTGTTGTTTTTAATAAGACTTCTGTTGAAAGAGGATTAACTTTAAATTTAGAAACCAGGCACAGACTTGGGGTGGAAGGGTGAAGCTGTCAGTTTGGGGCTGACTTTGCTGAGGGAAAAGTTCAGTTCTGCTGCTGACTTCAACAAGTGCAAGACTGAAGTTCAGAAGGCACACAACCGAGGAGATTTTCACAATCCAGCTGGATCGCCACTGATCCTGCCAATGGCACGTTTCACTTACTAACTCTCTTGCCAAATGCAAGGCGGCTCTTTTAAAATGAGATTCAGAGGCAATAGAAACACATGTGAGTGGGAAGATTAAAGATTTTATTCTAAACAGCAAGCATTACAATGGTACCTCGGGTTACATACACTTCAGGTTACATACGCTTCAGGTTACAGACTCTGGTAACCCAGAAATAGTGCTTCAGGTTAAGAACTTTGCTTCAGGACGAGAACAGAAATCGTGCTCCAACGGTGCGGCGGCAGCGGGAGGCCCCATTAGCTAAAGTGGTGCTTCAGGTTAAGAACAGTTTCAGGTTAAGTACGGACTTCCGGAACGAATTAAGTACTTAACCCGAGATACCACTGTACCAAGCACTTCGACCTGCCACTTGGAAGCCCTCAAGAAGTGGCGAAGGGACTCCACCAGGTAGCCTGTGTTTGCACGGCCCTGTGATCGATCAGTCTGGGAACGAGCTTCTAAAAAACTATGCCCAACACCATCCGATTTATAGAGATCACTATATAGCTAGCCTGTGGCTTGCCTGACTGGCGACAGATTATTCATTAGCCACCCTCTCCCAATGCCTTACTTTCTCCAAACAATGTCCAACATCAAAGAAGGTACCCAGTACTATCGCTTCCTTCCAACAGATTAGAACATTAAAGGCTGTTCTCAGCCATCAAAGAATTTAACAAGAGAAAGGGAGGGGGAAGGAACAGGGGTCAGGAAGGATAACCATGTTAGAGAACTATCTCCTCAAAATACAAACATCTTCCGGATAGATTGCCTACACACTATCTTTTTCTCAATCATCCTCTTAGTAGATCAACTAGGCAGGTCCTTAAATATTCCCATTTTTCAGATTTGGAGCTGAGGTTTAGAAATATTGGATTGCACAAGGCCACCTAGTTAATCTAGGGTGGGGCAGTGTTAGTCCTTTTGTCTTGCTGAATTCCTGGGCCTTTAATTACCACGCAGAACTTCAGGAAGAAAACACAATTCTGATCCCTTTTATCCATGTCAAGAAACATTTCTCTGTGATATGTTTACCTGTTAAAAAGTAAAGGGACCCCGGACCATTAGGTCTAGTCATGGATGATTCTGGGGTTGCAGCGCTCATCTCACTTTACTAGCCAAGGGAGCTGGCGTGCAGCTTCCGGGTCATGTGGCCAGCATGATTAAGCCACTTCTGGCAACCAGAGCAGCGCACAGAAACGCCGTTTACCTTCCCGCCGGAGCGGTACCTATTTATCTACTTGCACTGCGGGCTTTTGAACCTGTTAGTCAGCTGTTAAAGGCACAGGAGCCATACCAAAAGCAGGATTATTGTAAGAACCCGCAGTTTCATAAGAGTATACATATTTAAAGTAGATACAGTGGTACCTCGGGTTACAAACAATTCAGGTTACAGACGCTTCACGTTACAGACTCTGCTAACCTAGAAATAGTACCTTGGGTTAAGAACTTTGCTTCAGGATGAGAACAGAAATCGTGCTCCGGCGGCGCGGCGGCAGCAGGAGGCCCCATTAGCTAAAGTGGTGCTTCAGGTTAAGAACAGTTTCAGGTTAAGAACGGACCTCCGGAACGAATTAAGTACTTAACCCGAGGTACCACTGTATATAATTTTCTGTTTTGCAATTTAATATACTCATTTAAACATCCTTAAAATATCAGTGACTTCCCTTCTTCTCTTTCCATGGTTCATTTTGCAGATCCTAAATCCCTGCATATTCAGTATTCCATTATTACATTCATCAAAACTTATTTATACTGTTGAATTTATCTTAATGTTGCCACTGTTTTCAGGTGTACACAATTTACCCTCCATATATTCAATAAACATTTTCCAATATATATATGAATTACTTGGGATGCATCATGGGACTCCCATGAGGTCTAGTGGCTTAGCCCCAGTTGCCTCAGAGACGCTCCCAGTGGGAATACCAAGAATGATGGAGGAGGGGGGAGGAAAAATGCATCCTGCTATTTCTGATTATGTGTACAAATTTTCTTGAATGCAATTATATTGTGCAAATATTTTGGAAGCCAACTTGAGAGCCTCAAGGAACAACAAAGTGGGACAGAAGTATGCTAAATAAATGTTATAAATATCTTTGGCGGACAGGAAGCATTTCTTGAACGCTGGCCTTTCACCTTGGTTTGGAACTTGTAGGTTGAAGGCAAAAAAAAATATGGTCTTCCTTCTCTGAGCCAATACCACTGCCAGAAGACTGGAATGACTGGAATGTATTCCAAGAAACCAGCACCCTGGGGAGCTGTCCCTAAACTGGCAATGGTAGATGTTTAAGAACAGAATATAGCATCGCCCACATTCCAAGCATTCAGGTGCCAAAGCATTAAGTTATAGCCCACATTAAGCTATTGTAGCCTGAGGTGAAGGAACTCTCAAAGAATCCCAGGAAGATTTGGGAGGGAAGAAAAGGAGATCAAAGAGAGAGAGATGGCAAAATTGGCTTTTCTTGAGAAGACAGGAAACCCAACACATTTTTAACTAGAATAAGCTAAGTCGCAATCAGAGAATCCTTTGCAGGAGCAATGCTTTTGAACAGAAGATCCAATATCACCCTGTTGAAGAGTTTTCCCTAAGCTTGAAATAAGTTATTTATCCTGTGCTTTGGGTCAGAGGGCAGAATCTTTTGACAGAATCTTCTTTTGGTCTGGAATGTCATTTCCTTTCTGTTGGGATTGACCGCATGCTACCTAGAGGCAAGGCTGCTTAAAGTGGTATGATACTGCTTTAAACATTAAGTGTGGCCTTTGTCTTTTATTTAGCCCTGCTGCAACAGAGATTCTCATTCTTTTTCCAGCTCCTAACAACAGCATTGTGAAGTAAATCACCGCAATGGATTTAGCTCCTGCCATGTGTACTCTGTTCACAAGACATAGGAGTGACGCAGATGAATAGGGACGGAGGGGGGAGTATCCCTTAATTGGGAGCACCGCCATTCTAGGAGATGTGTTCTTTATTCTCTTGCTGTGATTATTAAAGATTATAACTGGTAAGGCGTTCCTTTCGTTTGATCTCTTATCTACTGCCAAGGGGGAAGAAAACAGATTCCCTGAAGCCTGACATGGTACCAGATTCAATCTCAGGAATCTCCAGTAAAACTATTTTGGATAGCAGGTCTGTAAAAGGATCTTGGAGAGCCACTGCTAGTCAGAGTGGCAGCTAGACCACCAGGCCCACAAGGTGTCTGTTAGGGTCATCCACACACTCCAATGCATAATTGTGAGGAAGAGAACTTTAATTCATGGTGAGGCATTGAAGTGATTGCCTGAGCCACCACTGCTTTGCAAACTGAGCTCTGTGGCCGCCTCAGCCACCCAGTGGCATAGCGTGGGTTGCCATCACCCAGGGCAAAGCAAACATCCTTGCTACTGCCCACTGACAGGCTGGAACGAAGGGGCAATAATTCAGTCACCTACCATAGTTGCTGATGCAGTGAATTATGAGCGTCAAGCATGGCAGATGGGAGATTGGTCGGGAGCAGGTATCTTTCTAAAGTAATTTTTATTTGGTTTTACATATTCAAAATTATAATCCTACCATAACATATCCACAGCTGGAAGATTCCTCCAAAACTCTAGAATTCCCACCTTCCCCTCCATGGGTTCTGTCGTTAAACCTTTTCTACGGCAACTTTTTTCAAAAATCCAAGTTTTTTTATAAGTCCATTATATCCAAAGTTCTCGTTACATTACAAGTGTTATTACAGTCCTGCTAGCGTTTTCAACTGCTTTAAGGTAACTTATAAATTCCCCCCATTCCTTATTAAAGTTTTGGTCTTCCTGGTTTCTGAGCTTTCCAGTCCGTTTTGCCATTTCAGCATAGTCCAACAACTTCATTTTCTGCTCCCTTGGAATTTCAGCACCTACAATTCCTAATAGAAAAGCCTCTGGCTTCTAAAATAAGTTATTTTAAACATTTATTTTTTTCAGTTCAGGAAGCAGGTATCTTTCGAAAGCCCGTGCAGAGGGTGCCCTAGTAAGCAGCCATTGCCCAAATCCATTCCTCAGGCTGCCAATGAACACTGAGCGATTTTCTGTGCGATGGAGAGGGCACACTATTTTTTCTTACTTTTTAAAATAATGGTAATAATAGTGCGCCTCTAAGACTTTTACACTCAGGGCCCACACTATGCCACTGCAACCACTTAAGATGTTTTCTTACAATGAAGCAGCACATACATTTTGTCCAATAAATAGCAAAGTGCAGTTTTCCCCTGAACTTGGGTCTCCCATTGTTGTTGGACTACAACCCTCATCTTTCCCTAGCTAGCAGGACCAGTGGACAGGGATGATGGGAATTCCAGTCCAAAAACAGTTGGAGACCCATGTTTGGGGGACTCTGGTTCAATGCATCACAATGGCCCTGCACTGTTCATGGCCAGGGGGTGAATGAGTGGTTTTAATGTGGGATCAACAGTTAAAAGAAAAGTCCATATTTCAATCTAAGTTACAATCTTGCCAGTGCAAGTTTCCATTACAAACTGATAGAAACAAAACATGATTCCAGGCTAATGTTTTTGGAATAAGAATACAAAGCAGAAAACTCAAAATAAATAACGCCAAGTTACTGGTTTTGCTCCTCAGGATATCAAGTCTTCCTACATTTTTATTCTTTTTGTTCATGGGCATTAAAGCACTTGCGTGTTAAAACAGCATTTCCCCCACAGTCTATCTGCACCGATTCAACAAGGCAGGATGTCGGTGAACTAAAATTAAGCATTTCAGCTATGCATGTTTAAGATGATCGAAAAGTTGCAAAGTAAACTGGCAGCTGGAGTTTACACTCCGTAGAGAAAGAGGAAATAAAAGGGAAAGTGTTTTCCATAAAAGGACATTTTATAAACCACTTGACTGCCCACATAGACACACGTGCACACGGTAGCCAGGCTCAGCCGCAGCTCATTATTTCAAATGTCTCTCTCCTCCACCCCCTCACTGAGGCTGCATTAAGCCAAGGGTTGATTCTGGGAGAACATCATAGTGACTTAGCAGCAGCAGCTGTGAAGATTGCTCTCACACCCGTTTCCATGTGCAGCTCCTTTACTGTGCACTAGGTAAAAAGGTAAAGGACCCGGGACGGTTAAGTCCAGTCAAAGGCGACTATGGGGTTGCGGCGTTTATCTCACTTTCAGGCTGAGGGAGCTGGTGTTTGTCCACAGACAGCCTTCTGAGTCATATGGCCAGCATGACTAAACCGCTTCTGGTGCACCGGGACACTGTGATGGAAACCAGAACACATGGAAACACTGTTTACCTTCCTGCTGCAGAGGTACCTATTTATCTACTTGCACTGGCGTGCTTTCGAACTGCCAAGTTGGCAGGAGCTGCGACAGAGCAACAGGAGCTCACCCCGTCGTCATCACATCCCATGGCTTTCAGTTCCACACAGAACTTTTTTCCAGCCAGAACTCACTGGAACTCCATTCCAACACTTCTCAGCTGGACACCATAATAAGAGAACGAGGGGGGTGTTCATGGTGAGTTCCGGCACCTTTTTCTAGAAAAAAAGCACTGGTTCCACCATATGCTCAGTAGTAGCTCTCTATACCAGAATATTCTCCCTTCCTCCTGCCCCCAATCTGCAACTTCCTCTGCTATTTCCATACTCTGTGACCATCTCAAGCGCCAGATATGTCCAAGACCAAACTTCTCATCGATCCTTCCAATGATGATCACTGTTCACCTCTGTAGGTCACAGTAAAGTTCTACCCATTTTGAAGCTACTAGTTTACCTTGTGAGTTTATTACAGTGGTACCTCGGGTTAAGTACTTAATTCGTTCTGGAGGTCCGTTCTTGACCTGAAACTGTTCTTAAGCTGAAGCACCACTTTAGCTAATGGAGCCTCCTGCTGCTGCCATGCTGCCGGAGCACGATTTCTGTTCTCATCCTGAAGCAAAGGTCTTAACCCGAGGTACTATTTCTGGGTTGGTGGAGTCTGTAACCTGAAGCATCTGTAACCTGAAGCGTATGTAACCCAAGGTACCACTGTATTGTCATTTTGCTACCAGTTCATGGTATTGCATTCTGAATTTTTACACCAATGATTCCCCCCGTGCAAAACAAAAAAAAGTTAGTTAATATTTTAAAACACATTGATTTCCCCCCCCCCCCAATATAAATATACACAACTCAAGGTTCTGGCACACAGATATGCTTGCCAGACATAACAGTATCCAGGCCGTAGCTGATAGATTTAGAAACACACTAGGCAGCGACATAAAACAGATCTCCACTGTTTGGAGTTCTGGGTTGCTTGCTACCGAATCTACAGAGGAGGTCATTGACCCACAACCCATATGAACCAAGTGCCTCACAAACAAAGAGTGTCACAAGGACTGTGTGAACAGTGTAGTCTAGAATTAATTTCTGAATTGGGGAACTCAGCTGATGCAAAGTGGGAGAGCTTCCTCAAGGGAAGAAAATTTAAATCACTGTTGCTAGAACTTTTAGCCACATTGGGCGTCGAGCCTAGGGGGCGCCGCAACTAAGACGGAAGTTGGGAGGTGAGGGAGCACCAAATTTTGGCCTTGCATGGAATTTGAAAGACCAAAGTCCTTTCCTACTGTCAAACAAACGACCAGTAAATTCTTCTGTGAAAGAACCACTGAGATCAATGGCAACTTGGCAGGTCAGGCAAGAAAATTCTATTTGAGATCAGTTACCATATTTTTCGCTCTATAGGACATACTTTTTCCCCTCTAAAAATTAAGGAGAAATGTGTGTGCATCCTATGGAGCGAATGCAGGCTCCTTGGCTTCAGCGATAGCAACGCAAAGCCTCCGAAGTGCAGAGGGAGCGCTCACTCCATGCTCTGGAGGCTTTGCGTTGCTTTCACTGAAGCCTGGAGAGCGAGAGGGGTCGGTGCGCACGGACCCCTCTCGCTCTCCAGGCTTCGGGGATAGCCGCCTGAAGCCTTTGGAGCGCACCACAAGTTCCCGCTGCGCTACGGAGGCTTCAGGTTCCTTTTGCTGAAGCCGGGAGAGCTAGACTCTCCTGGCTTCAGCAGAGAGGGGGAGCTGCGCGGCGCCCCTTCAGCCAAGCGGGAGGAGAAATGGAAGGGGCTCCATTTCTCCTGCTGCTTCGCTGAAGGGGCGCTGAGCAGAGAGGGGGAGATTTTTTTTTTTCTTGTTCTCCCCCTCTAAAACAAGGTCGGGTGCATCCTATAGAGCAAAAAATATGGTATATGTGGTGGACTTGTAAAAGGCTAAAAGGGAGATGGTATATAATGAACTTGGGGGGGGGGTGTTTAAAAGTACCTTTCCCAAAAAAAAGCCAGAGTCCTTTATGTTGGGGATAATTCAGAGGGAAACACTCAGGTGTTAAAAAAGACTATGTATGCTAGTACGGCAGCCTCAAAATGGAAAACAAGTGAAGTCCCAACCAAAGAAGAATGGCAACTTAAACTATGGAATGCACGCAGCTTGCAGATATAACACATAGAAGAACATACGTTCAAAGAAGACTGGAAAATGTTTACTGAGTATATGGATGAAAATTGTGTTTGTTTAAAAACGTTGGCAGCATTAAGATAAATTCAACAGTGTAAATAAGATTTGATGGATGTAACATTGGATTACCAAATGGTTTAGTTCATGGGTAGGCAAACTAAGGCCTGGGGGCATATGCTGCCCAATCGCCTTCTAAATCCGGCTCATGGACAGTCCAGGAATCAGCGTGTTTTTACATGAGTAGAATGTGTCCTTTTATTTAAAATGCATCTCTGGGTTATTTGTGGGGCATAGGAATTCATTCATTATTATTTTTTCAAAATATAGTCCGGCCCCCCACAAGGTCTGAGGTACAGTGGACCAGCCCCCTGCTGAAAAAGTTTGCTGACCCCTGGTTTAGTTCATGTAAAACACGCAGGGATGGATGGTATGCAAATTGAACCATGGAAAGAGAAGAAGGGAAGTCATTGATTTAAGGTTGTTTAAATGAATATTTTGAAATGTAATTTAGAGAATATATATATATATCACAGACCACATTATGTCTGCACCATCCCCAAGATTAGATTATGGTGCAAATCATGGTTGCAGCTATGATTCTAGGGATAGAAAAGCCTATTACTCTTGAGTTATGTATGTTATCTGACTTCATTCCGCTGTGACATTTTGTACAAATAAATCACTGTTAATTCTGCCGACTGGTCAGACCAGGTAACTGCCATTCTTTTTCCATATGGAAAATCAGCCCCCGCCTCCCCACACACAAACACAAAGATTGTTAGTGTGTGCAACATTCTTCAGACAATGCTTCAACACAGTTTAAGGAAAGTTGAGTGACCGAAATGAATTTTAAAGGGAGGATGAGTTTTATAGAGGGAAATGTCTTTCTACTCCTCTAATTGGGTAGACACATCAGCCCTTGTTAGAGTACCTCATTAAATCATTTGTTGTTTATTGAGGCATGCACTGGAAGATTTCATTGGCTGGCTTTCAAGGGTCACTGAGAAACCTTTTCCCATTGAAATCAGAAATTAAGTTGTCTTTCAATGACTTTTTGATAAACATCATTTGCATTTAACCCATGTTGGATGCATGTTTTATTGAGATTTGTGGTGTTGTCATCCAAGAAAGCTGAACACAGCTTCTTGTATCTTTGTCAGTAAGTAGCTATTAAAGTCTTAGTGACTTTGGATAGAAAATTAATATAATTTGTTTAAGGTTGCCATATTTTCTTACTGCCTTTGCTCCTGTGCCTTCAACAGTGGCTCAATCCACCAACATATTAAAAAGTGCCAATTCTCATTTCTAAACTGTGAAAAACTTAACTTCACAATTCCTGCTGAACTAGCTTTAATTAAGACTCCATTCAACCAAAAGACTCAACATCTCTAGCAAGTTTGTTAAAGGCTCAAGGTGCATGGCAGATTATATTTTCTGGTCATTCATCAATTCTATGCTCACTGATAAAAGTTTTCCTACATCAGTTGCAGTAACAGCAATTGGATCCTGGTTCAAAGCTTCTTAAAAATCCGTCCATTGCTATTGAAGGACATTAGGTCCCCTCCATCAATATTTCACATAACACCAAAATAATGGATATTCTACTCCAAACCTACCTTTTGGGACATTTCTGAGCTGAGTTATCATTTCAAGGCTTGAATCAGCTGCCTTCACCCAGAGGAATTGCTTCATGGGATTATCATATCAGTTACAGACAGGTGGCTGATAAGTATCTGATCATTAGGGGTGCATCTCCATAATATTTTTTAACCCGTGGTCCAAGTTGTCAGATTAGTTGTGTGTAAAAGCCAGAAATTTGGGCTAGCTGCCAGAATATTTTCAACAAAAGCCGTCACCAGCATTTTTCTCATAGGAAAGTTGCTTGAGTTTAGTGCTTGTGTGCGCATTAAGGAGCCCAGGTCACTAAGCTTGTCCCCAGCACAACTGTATGTGAGAGATCTTTGTACATAAAATGGTAGAGTTGGAAGGGATCCACGTGCAGTGCAGGAATCCTGCCCACAGCCATCACTGGGTGGGCTTGAACCATCAACTTTCTGGTTAACAGGTGTGCCACCTGAAGGTCGTGTGTGGTTCCTCTATACCTGCTTCCCACAATAGCTGCTGAGCAGACTGAAGCACTGCTCAGAGTTCAAGAAAAAGGAAGGAATAATGGCAAAAAGTATTTCTAGTTTTGGAGGCATTATTGTTTAGATTTAGGGTTCAATGATTCATCGCAACACAATTACTGCAACTCTGTGTGTGGTGTTTTCTTTTTGATTGTTATTGTGGTATATATTATTGTTTTTATACTGTAAATCACCCTATGATCTTCGGATGAAGGGTGGTATAGACCAGGGGTCAGCAATCTAAGGCCCATGGGCCACAAGCGGCCCATGGGGATCGTTTAACCAGCTCATGGACCCCCGCCACCCGCTCGGTTGGATCCCGTGCGCCACACTAAACCAGCGCGGAGCAGAGCGGGGACTGCTTTCCGCGATGCTGGCCGGCTTCCCATTGGCTATACTGGCAAAACCTATTGGTGTTTCACAACTTTCTGACTAGTTGCAGGACCTTAGGCAGACCTAGCAGAGTAAACGCAGAGTTCACAAAAGCAATTGGCAACTTGGCTGCAGACAGGATGGACGAAGCAGGAACCAGGAACTTGTAGTTAGGTGTTTATTATATACAGTGGACTATTTACAGGAACAGAAGAGAACATGGATCTTTGACTAGCTCTCTCATACACGACTCACAACTCCTACACTCAAACTCGTAGTCGTACTTGTACTAACACACATTCCAGTTAGTAGGCCATTAATCATTATTCCCGTGAGAGAGCTTGGCCAATCATGGAGCTGTTTCCATGCCTCTGTATCACCAGGCAGACTTACTCCTTCACATTGCCTTGGCTGTCGGCCAACCCCTAATTGACTCTGTGTGTGTAGCTGCACGTATGCAGATTCCCAACAGGCTACAGGAAGCTCCTGCAGCCAATGGGAAGCTGCGCACGCCTCCTCCACACCGGAAGGAGCACCGGAAATAGCGTTTGCACTTGCTTGCTTGCTTGCGTGCGTGCGTGCGTGCACACTCCAGCCCACCATGGCGTCTGTGGGACCATGAACTAGCCCAAGCCACAAAAACTTTGCCGACCCCTGGTATAGACTGTTGTTGTTGTTGTTGTAAAAGGTAAAGGACCCCTGGACAGTTCAGTCCAGTCAAAGGCGACTATGGGGTTGTGGCGCTCAACTCACTTTCAGGCCGAGGGAGCAGGCGTTTGTCCACAGACAGCTTTCTGGGTCATGTGGCCAGCATAACTAAACTGCTTCTGGTGCAATGGAACACATGATGGAAACCATGGAAATGCAGTTTACCTTCGCGCCACAGCAGTACCTATTTATCTACTTGCACTAGCGTGCTTTCGAACTGCTAGGTTGGCAAGAGCTGGGACAGAGCAATGGGAGCTCACCCCGTTGTGGGGATTCAAACCACCAACCTTCTGATCGGCAAGCCCAAGAGGCTCAGTGGCTTAGACCACAGTACCACCTGCATTATTACAGCTGTGATGTCTCTTGTAGTGGCCAAGGGTAAAAACCATTAACTGCAGTTTCTCCATTTTCTTTGTAAGTTAATGCCTTGGCCTCTGTGATGAATTGGATGGTGATTTCTTAAGGACTAAACTAAGCATCTTAAATAAGTACTGTAAGCAGATGAAGAGATGTCTAGTTCCCACCAGAAGCTTACTGAACAATCACAGCTGAATTCTGTGCAGCCACATTCCCCTACTCTTCCAAGTTTCAATCACTTTGAACTACAAAAGCTGACTGTTCAAAATACTGATGCTTTCATTGCCTAAAAGAATAATAAAATTGAACAAGATGATGGATGCCTGGAATGATAATACACAACAGTTTCCCAAGGGCCCATATGCACACTAGAGTAAATTAAGGTAAAGGGACCCCTGACCA
Organism: Podarcis siculus; assembly: GCA_034642415.1. NCBI lineage: Eukaryota > Metazoa > Chordata > Lepidosauria > Squamata > Lacertidae > Podarcis > Podarcis siculus. Next base: position 59,159 of record JAXCMG010000159.1, on the reverse strand, counting down.
CTAGATCCAGTCATGACCGACTCTGGGGTTACAGCGCTCATCTCGCTTTATTGGCTGAGGGAGCCGGTGTACAGCTTCCGGGTCATGTGGCCAGCATGACTAAGCTGCTTCTGGAGAACCAGAGCAGTGCACGGAAACACCGTTTACCTTTCCGCCGGAGCGGTACCTATTTATCTACTTGCACTTTGATGTGCTTTCGAACTGCTAGGCTGCCAGGAGCTGGGACCGAACAACGGGAGCTCATCCCGTCGCGGGGATTCAAACCGCCGACCTTCTGATCAGCAAGTCCTAGGCTCTGTGGTTTAACACACAGCGCCACCCGCGTCCCCCTAGAGTAAATTAGCACTCAGTAAATACCATATTTTTCGCCCCATAGGGCGCACCTAGTTTTTTTGGGGGGGGGAATAAAGAAAAATAATTATTTTTCCCCCAGGCGCGGGGCTGGAGCGGGGGAAGCCCGAGCTTCCCCCAACCCTAGCCCCCAGAACAGGCTGCTATCCGCAAGCCTGGGAGCCCGGTGGGAACTCCCGCCGGTCTCCCCAGGCTTGCGGATATCTGCCCGAAGCCCGGGCGCACTGCTTAGCGTGCCCCAGGCTTTGGGATGCAGGCTGCTATCCGCAAGCCTAGGGAGCCCGGCAGGAAGTCGCGCCGGGCTCCCAAGGCTTGCGGAGAGCTGCCTGAAACCCGGGACGTGCTCTGCTGCGCTCCCCGGGTTTCGGGCTGCAGGCTGCTGTCCGCAAGCCTTGGGAGCCTGGCGGATAGCTTCCTGAAGCCTGGAAAGCGAGAGGCGTCGGTGCGCACTGACCCCTCTCGCTCTCCAGGCTTCAGCGAAAGCCTGCATTCGCCCCATAGGACGCACACACATTTCCCCTTCATTTTTGGAGGGGGGAAAGTGCGTCCTATAGGGCGAAAAATACGGTACTTCTCTCTAATCACCCTCTATGCTTTTTTGCAGCTAGAATTCACCAAAACTTAGTTCTGGCACCTCTGAGGTGGACACCATTGTCATTATAAGAGAACAAGGTGAATTCCAGCACCTCTTTTTTCTAGTAAAATAGCACTGCAGCCTTCTTAACCTGGTATCCTCCATAAAGTTTGAGCTACAATTTCCATTGTATCTGGTCTTTGACCAGGGATGGCTTGGGGCTGATGGGAGCTATACATAAGGTATGTTATTTTAGAGCCTGGGTAGGCAAACTAAGGCCCGGGGGCTGGATCCGGTCCAATCCCCTTCTAAATCCAGCCCTCGGATGGTCCGGGAATCAGCGTGTTTTTACATGAGTAGAATATGTCCTTTCATTTAAAATGCATCTCTGGGTTATTTGTGGGGCATAGGAATTTGTTCATTTTCCCCCTCCAAAATATAGTCTGCCCCCCCCCACAAGGTCTGAGGGACAGTAGGCCGGCCCCTGCTGAAAAAGTTTGCTGACCCCTGTTTTAGAGGGTGAAACTTATTTTTTGCTAATTTCTTTAGCGAAGGGTCTTAAAAATATTATTGGGGGTGTGTGAGGAAATCACTATTATTTTTGTGATTGGACAACATTTAGCTTGGTATGTCTACACTTGATGAAGAAGCACTTAAACTTCTTTCAGAAAACCAAAGAATTTTAATTTTACCTTCTGAAAATGTCAGGCAGTGCTAAATAGTAAATAATTATGATTGTAATTATATATAATATAACTGCAAATACTTGGCAATCATTTTTAATGATTTCTATGCAGTTTTGCACACAAGAAAAACTAATGTATATTCATTTAACCAAAATATGTTTTGAATTCCCAAGTCATGCTGCAACTTTTTAACACCCCTCATTTTTGTAATTTGAAAGTTGAAAAAATCAGTATGCCCATGAGCTATAGTCCCAAACAACTGGAGTGCATCAAACAGGGGGAGGTTGTCCTACAGAAATCAACCCAGCAAACTTAGGTTTGAATCTAGGGCAAGTTTGACTTCTCCATCACCATTTTGCCTCCATATTTTCAGAATATATACTCCTTCATTTTAGGATTGCCTAAAGCCATTTCGATACAGTACATATAAAATTAAGACTATAAATATTTAAAATATTCAAAACAACACAGTAAGAGCGGCCACAACCATTACCCACATAGCACTGATGAGAATGATGTTAAGAGAAAAGTGGCTAGTTTTTCATCACTTTCTGGAAAAAAGCTTCCCTTGTTAATTTATTCTCAATTGTGTCATCATATAGTCTTACATGATTTATGTCAGCCCATCCACCACATGATCATTGCTTGGGTGAGATCACCTATGTGACTATTCCAGGAAAAGATAAACAGCCAGAAGACAAAATAATAACAAACAAGTTTTTAAAAAAGGAAATATCTGTACAATCTTAAGTACCGGGAAGCAAACAAATTCCAACCCAGCGAAACTGCTAGTGAAAATTGAAACTGGAGAATATTCAGTGCGGCTATCATTTCTAGCACCTGAAGATGAAAAACAAACTGAAACAGTGCCAAGTCATGTTATTCCACGAATCAGGCCTGAAGTCAGTAAAAATGACTGCTCTAAAAACATACTGCAAATTGCCAATATGTAGGCAGCAGTGGGCCTGAAGGTTAAATAAATGCCACGTCTACTTCAGGGACAAAAGTAAGACAGGTTAAGCCAGTTGTATAATATCCACAGAAAGGACTGCTCCGAAACTAGGGAGCTATCATTTGAACAGTCCACCTGCACGGAAAACTGGGCCAGACAGAGGTGTTTGCATTGTCAAACGTTCAGCCTATTCAAACAACTTAGAACGCAGGTGAGCAATTTCCCTCCTGCACCAAGTTCAGCCTTGCAAAGCAACTGTGATCACTATTAAGTTTGGCTAGCCATGTGCTTCAAACGTTTGTATATACTGTAGCCTGGTTTTAAACAGCTTTGCTTCTCCACTGACTTCTCACATGAATACATTTCTTCCGGAGAGCAGATAAGAATAGGTGTGTTGCTATTGCTGCCATTTAAATTATATATACAATGGTACCTCGGGTTACATACGCTTCAGGTTACATACGCTTCAGGTTACAGACTCCGCTAATCCAGAAATAGTGCTTCAGGTTAAGAACTTTGCTTCAGGATGAGAACAGAAATCGTGCTCCAGCGGCGCGGCAGCAGCAGGAGGCCCCATTAGCTAAAGTGGTGCTTCAGGTTAAGAACAGTTTCAGGTTAAGTACGGACCTCCGGAACAAATTAAGTACTTAACCCGAGGTACCACTGTACAGTGGTACCTTGGTTCCCAAACGGCTTGGCTCCTGAACAAATCAGCTCCTGAACGCTGCCATCCCAGAAGTGAGTGTTCTGGTTTGCATACATAAGCTCCTGCAGCCAATCAGAAGCTACACCTTGGTTTTTGAACCATTTTGAGAGTCGAACAGACTCCCGGAACGGATTAAGTTGAAGAAACAAGGTACCACGTTATGGAGATTAGTTTTTTCCGCAGATGGTTTCTTAACCCTTCCTGCTTATTCCCAAATCTTTGACCTCAGTAAGAAAGGCCTGGTTGTTGAACCCAGTCTACATTTTTAATAATTTTGATTACAGTACAGTCATACCTCGGGTTGAATGTGCTTTGGGATGAGCGTGTTCGAGTTGCGCTCCGCGGCAACCTGGAAATAACGGAGCGCGTTACTTCCGGGTTTCGCCGCTTGCGCATGCGCAGATGCTCAAAATAACGTCGCGCGCATGCGCAGAAGCGGTGAGAAGCGACGCGCGTATGCGCAGACGTGCTGTTGCTGGTTACGTTTGCTTCTATATGTGGACGGGGCTCCAGAACAGATCCCGTTCGCATCTAGAGGTACCACAGTGGTACCTTGGGTTAAGTACTTAATTTGTTAAGTACTTAATTTGGCATCGTCCATCAACTTGATCTGCCCTTCTTCTCTGGTAGGGATTTTATCTTCTTTCCCTCTCTGGGTCATTTTTGAATATCTAGGAAAGGATGATGAAGGGCGCAACATACTTGAAACGATTCTGCACAAGCCCTTTTTTATATGTATTGGAGCAGCTACCTTTGAGGTGACCCGGAAACTACAACTAATCCAGAATGCGGCAGCTAGACTGGTGACTGGGAATGGCTGCTGGGACCATATAACGCTAGTCCTGAAAGACCTACATTGGCTCCCAGTATGTTTCTGAGCACAGTTCAAAGTGGTGGTGCTGACCTTTAAAGCCTTCGTCTTCTTCTTCTTCTTGTTCTTCTTCTTGTTCTTCTTCTTGTTCTTCTTCTTCTTCTTACTATTACAGTGGTACCTCGGGTTACATACGCTTCAGGTTACATACGCTTCAGGTTACAGACTCTAACCCAGAAATAGTGCTTCAGGTTAAGAATTTTGCTTCAGGATGAGAACAGAAATTGTGCAGCGGTGGTGCAGCAGCAGCAGGAGGCCACATTAGCTAAAGTGGTACTTCAGGTTAAGAACAGTTTCAGGTTAAGTACGGACCTCCAGAACGAATTAAGTACTTAACCTGAGGTACCACTGTATGTTGGACATGCAACTGTAAATTTTTAATCTGAAAAACCAAATAAATATTTATTTTTTTAAAAAATAGATATTCAAAAATTTAAGGGATCTGCAGCATTTCTTCCTATTCTATTTGCCAGCATCCTTTCCCCTCCTGCTTCTACATATGCATTCATTTGATACTGAAATCAAACCCTTTACAACAGCCACCAGTGCTTACTGTCAGGTGCTGAGCCAATTCCTGCTTTCGGGAGCTCTCCAACTGCAGCAAATATGATTACATGCTTACCTTACCTGGGGGCAAGATTTATCCTGCCTCCCTTTAGCTTCTTTCAGTCTCTCAAAAGCAGAAAAGAAAACATTCACCATGAAATGGTCATTACATTGTCACCCGATCAAACGGAGAGGATATATCCTAATTGGGCATGATGAAAGTGTCAAGCAGCTCAAAAGCACCTGAAAAATAGGTGAGCTTGTGCTATTAAAATCCGAGCCAGCAAAGCATCCAAAACGGACTTTAATGAATGTGCAGTCTTGCAAAGCCATGGCTTGGCAAAGGGAGCCTCCCGTCCCTAATGTGATGGCTGTTTCTGCAAGGCAGGCAAGTTTGTAAAGTGCTTTGACAGCCATTGTAGTGCGGTTAATTTGCAATTGTCCTGCAATTGGCTTACAATTTACTATGAAAATCACACAGGTGCTACTGTTCTGTAATGAAACCTGCCAGTCTCTGCCAATATCTATGTTAAGGGGAGGTGAATTGGCTGCTTGCCCTGAAAAGTCTATACAGTGGTACCTCGGGTTAAGAACTTAATTCGTTCCGGAGGTCCATTCTTAACCTGAAACTGTTCTTAACCTGAAGCACCACTTTAGCTAATGGGGCCTCCTGCTGCTGCTGCACCGCCAGAGCACGATTTCTGTTCTCATCCTGAAGCAAAGTTCTTAACCCGAGGTAATATTTCTGGGTTAGCAGAGTTTGTAACCTGAAGCCTATGTAACCTGAAGCGTATGTAACCCAAGGTACCACTGTACTTGGGTTACTAGGAACTGTGGGGTGCTTAATTCTCTCTTAAATATTAAGCCACATGTGCCTTGAGTATAGATATAATATATATATATACACAAGGGAACCAAATACATGGCATTGACACCTTACAAAAATTATTCATAATTCTATATGTATATCCTTTTTCCTTCAGTGAGGTTAGGATGATGTCAACAAACCTGACTGCATGATACCTACCCACAGACTGTCTTGCCAGAGTGGTGTATGCTCTGGTTATCTCCCGCTTGGACTACTGCAAGGCGCACTACATGGGGCTACCTTTGAAGATGACCTGGAAACTACAACTAAACCAGAATGCAGCAGCTAGACTGGGAGAGGAGGAGGAGGAGGAGGAGAAGGAGGAGGAAGCACCAGGGGAGTGACAGCTGACGGACACAGTATCTTTAGAAAGCATCCCAGACCCTCAACACATACCTTGCATAGTGAGTATGTGTGTATGCAATTGCACTGAATATGTATCACTCCTGATGGGGGGAATTTGAATCAATGTCAGGGACCGTGCTGAGAAGGGCTGCATTGTGGAGGAATGGTGGGAGCCTCCCCCTCCCCCTGCTCCGGATCTGGATCCTGAATCTTCCCAGGAGCAGGAAGACAGTATAGATTTGGAACAGTGGTTTGCAGAGGGACATAGTTCAGTAGGCAGTAGCTGGGAAATACTGGAATGGGAACAGCTAGCAGAAGAAACGCCAGAAGAGAGAGAGTTAACAGATTCACAGTCTCTGGACAGGATTCCTCCGCTCAGCCCAAGGTCAAGAAGAGCTCAGAAAGTGTCGGAACAGAGAGCACAGAGGGTACAAGTTCAGATTACAAGACATAGATTAATAGGGACGGGGAGGAAGTAACCCTTAATTGGGAGTGCCACCATTTCTAGGAGATGTGTTTTTTGGTCTCTCAATCTGGTTATTAAAGTTTCTAACTGGTAAGACATTCCTTTCTTTGATCTTCTTATCTACTGCCACGGGGGAAGGAAGCCAATTCCCTGAAGCCTGACAATGGGTTCATTTTGGTCACTGACCAGAGTGCTGATGGGGAGGAAAGGATCTAGTATGCCACATGGATCCTGTTCCCCACACCTGCTTTGAAGACAAACCTATAAGAAGCTATTTCCAGTTTGCTGACCTTTAACGGTACTCCAAAAATCTGCCACTGTGGTGGCGCATATCTCACCCATGCTTAATGGGTTTTTCGATAACATCTAGACATATCAGTAAATATGGATAGGTATCAAAAGTTCTCACTCTTGTGTGTCTTAGAAGCAGGTGGGATCTATCTGTATTGGTCAACTAAAAGTTGTGTGTCTGAAAATTCTTTGAGGCACTTGACATGTTTTACTAAAAATGAAGGCATATTTCTCTGGGCTAACTCTGGTGGCTGTGGTTGGTTGAAGCACATCTAAATGGGGCAGGATTTACTGGACAAGAAGAAGCTGACGCAACCAAATATAGGTGATAAATGTGTCTCTGCTTAGTGATTTATCACACGGATATCTATCACCTCTCACAGGTATTGATCATGCTTTGGCACCATTGTACTCCAAACAAAACAAAAAAAATACCATGTTCAACAACACAGAGAGGAGTAAAATAGAATGTTGTCTATGACATATCAAAAAGGAGTGGAATGGTTTATCTGAATCTTTCTTAGAAAAGAGGATGTGTGTAAACTGCCCTTGCCCCTTGTGCCTCTCTATTCAGTGAGCATTATCCAGTCAATGTTAAGCCAATTAAGTCTGATTGATTTCAATGGGGAGTTAAGCATGTGCTTATCTCCTTTTATTCAGATGCGGGCAAAGCTGTGGAAGTGCTGAATCGATGTCTGAAATCAGTACCAGACTGGCTGAGAGCCAACAAACAGAAGCTCCGTCCAGGCAAGATTGAGGCATTACTGGTGCAATCTGTTTTGAAGGAGGTTTCAGTGCCCCCCCAAAATCAGGTTCACCACCTAGAAGTGGTGTCTGTTTATTTAGGACATTGGTTATTAATAACAATTATACAGTGGTACCTTGGGTTAAATACTTAATTCGTTCTGGACGTCCGTTCTTAACCTGAAACTGTTCTTAAGCTGAAGCACCACTTTAGCTAATGGGGCTGTGCTACTGCAGCATGATTTTTGTTCTCATCCTGAAGCAAAGTTCTGAACCCGAGGTACTATTTCTGGGTTAGCGGAGTCTGTAACCTGAAGCATATGTAACCCGAGGTACCACTGTATACTGCTTGCTCACAAAAGAAATCTCCCAGTCCAATTATATCCAGCTCTGGCCTTGTCTTTAGAGACCCATATAGCATCCATGACACAAAGTACTTTTCACCAACTTAAGGTGGTACCCCAACTCCAGGGACAGCCTAAATGACGATAGCCTGGCCACAACTGTCCTTACTCTGGTAGCAACCCAGAGCTTGTACCAGATCCTGCCAAAGCTTAGCAGTTCTAATTCCATTTATTTGCTAAGTTAGAAGTCTTTTTGGGTCCATGGCTCCCTTGACCAACTACATTCTTTCTGCAGCAGCCCTGTGGGGCTCAGGGGCCCAGTTATGTCACCCCTTGCCTGCAGAGCTGGCAGCCTCTCACCCTTTTCCAAACACACTTGATTGTGGAGTGGTCCCTCAGCCTCCTCTCTCCTTGGGAGTCCTCCGGGCACCCACAGCTGCTGCCCCTGGTCTCTTGAGTTGCCCCCCACAGGGGCGTGGGAAGCACCACCTGGCCAGCCCCATAGGCACCATTCACCTGGGAAGCTTGTAGCTGCTGCAACCAGCAGCTGTGCAAGCCTTTGTGAGGCAGAGACATGAGAGGGCATCAGAGGAGGGAAGAAAAGAGGGACAGAGGTCAGTGTTGCCCGCAGCACACCTGACCATCATTCAAGGCACCCCAGGGTGCCACGGCACACTGGTTGAAAACCACTGTGCTATGGGATTGCCGACATAAATGAAGTCCACTGAACACTTAAAAGGCACTATATAAATAAGGGACACTATAAACTACTAGGGATTGAAAGTCACATGCTTTGCAGCTACAAACTCTAAACCCAAACTTGGATGCAATTTTAAATGACCTAGCTCTATTTAGATTAGACAACTTGCATGGAATGGCACTTAATCCATATTTCAAGGGCAGGCAGTCCCCCTTTGTACAAACCAATTTAACAGTGAAACTGATTTCAGAGAAGACACAACAGCCTTCTGTTGCAAGCAGATGACTGCACAGTTTGCTGGGTTCAGGAGTCCTAACAAGGCCTTGGACGCAAATCAGTATGCCCTGAAGGCCATTCCTCCCTTTAGCAAGCTATCTGACAGTTATGTCTGTGCCCTGTTGTACAGCATTCTTAGCTTCGAAACTATTTAGGCCTCCAATTTTTTTTATAAAATGGCTTGAAATCTGCTTGGTCCCAGTATCTGTTTCTGGAGCAAGTAGTTTCATCTGCCTGGAATTAAATGTTGCACTCCACTGTACCAATTGCTCTGTCTGTGAAAGCATCTCAGCTTGCCAGACGGAAACATCTCCCCTTCATCGTCCCAATATCTCAGTTATGTCTGGAGATACAGGCAGCTGCAGAGAGTGGTCATGGCTGCAGAGGCAGATTTAGGGCAGCGTGACTGATTCTCCTGCCCAGGGCACAGGACTCAAGTGCTTGTTTCAGGAATAGTAAGTGCTTGTTTCAGGAAGGAGGCATGAGGGCTCGGACAGAGTCCTAGATTCCTTCCTCATCCTTCCCAAAGCCTAGTTACTGCTTGCCCAGCTTTGGGAATGAGTTAGGAGGGCTATAAAGGTAAAAAAAGGTAAAGGTAAAGGACCCCTGGATGGTTAAGTCCAGTCAAAGGTGACTATGGGGTTGTGGCACTCATGTCGCTTTCAGGCCAAGGGAGCTGGCATTTGTCAACAGACAGCTTTCTGGGTCATGTGGCCAGCATGACTAAACTGCTTCTGATGCAATGGAACACCGTGACGGAAACCAGAGCGCGTGGAAACGCTGTTTACCTTCCCACCGGAGCGGGACCTATTTATCTACTTGCACCGGCGTGCTTTTGAACTGCTAGGTTGGCAGGAGCTAGGACCGAACAACAGGAGCTCACTCCGTCATGGGGATTCAAACTGCCGACCTTCCGATCGGCAAGCCCTAGGTTCTGTGGTTTAGACCACAGCACCACCCGTGTTCCTAAAAAAATAATTTAAAAAATACAATAGGGTTGCCACATTTCAAACAGTGAAAATCCAGAAAGAAAAGCTATTTGGGGGGCCAAATTGTTGAGCTTTGCCCAAAGAGCTATTTTAAGGGGAAATAGGCAAAATCAGTACTGCCGACATGGGCTGCCATATGTCCAGAATGTCCTGGACATTTGACCGATTTCTGCCAGGACACTGCTGACAATTGCAGGAAATGTATGGTGTGTCATTCACAGCCTTTGTCAGCCAACGGGAACTAGGTGGTTTTGTTTGGCTGTGATACCTAGGTAACAATACCATCAGAAAAGAAGGCAGAAGAGAAGTGTTAACGTCGCACGGCACTTTCAGACAATCCCCACCAACCCCAGAGAACGGCCTTCGACTCAGCGCAGCCTCAGGGATATGACCAAGAGGGCAGTGCAACTTAATGGACTCTGTCAATGCAGCACATTGTCTTGGCCAGGTTCAGAGCCTCCACACAAGAAGCCCTGCAGTTCAGTTGCCATCACTATCAATAATTTGTTTAGAAATCAGTTTGTCAGAGAGACCAACTCGTCTGGAGAAGTACATGACAGCTGAACTCCCAGTGACCTGGTAATTATTCAAATGCCTGTGAAAAGCTACTGTGCCTCACATTTTCTGGAGACTTGCTGGAGTCTTTTATTCAAGGTTCTATGAATAGAATTCCCAGAGCACATTTGAGCGCACCAGAGCACATCTCCATCCCTGGCCAAACAATGCTGAATGTAGCTTCTGAAATCATCTTATGATCGTGGTGGGATAGAGATTTGGGGTTAAGTCTCTCTATGATTTTTCTTAATATCCTTTAATCCATTGGTCTTCATTGGAGGGAGTTGGAGACCCCAAAGTGGGACACGATGGAACATACCAGTGACTTGAGTGCAGTTTTCTCTCTCAGGTTATACAATGAGGAGAAAAAGGCAGGCATATGTGGCAGGGAACAAAAGAGAACCTGATCTCATGCTGTAAAAGGTAAAGGTCCCCCCTGACCATTAGGTCCAGTCGCGGACTCTGGGGTTGCACGGTCATCTCGCTCTATAGGCTGAGGGAGCCAGTGTTTGTCCGCAGACAGCTTTCAGGTCATGTGGCCAGCATGACTAAGCCGCTTCTGGTGAACCAGAGCAGTGCACAGAAACACCGTTTACCTTCCCGCCGGAACGGTACCTATTTATCTACTTGCACTTTGATGGGCTTTCACACTGCTAGGTTGGCAGGAGCAGGGCCCGGGCAACAGGAGCTCACCCCATCGCGGGGATTTGAACTGCCGACCTTCTGATTGGCAAGCCCTAGGCTCTGTGGTTTAGACAACAGCACCACACGCGTCCCTTCTCATGCTGTAGGTCAGGGTTAAAGCTGGCTTCTGGGTGTGAAAAACGTTCTTCCACCTTAGCCTCCCAGGAAGGCAAAGGACTACATATCAAGAACACTACTCACCAGATGGAGGGTCTATTGACACAGCCATTGCGACCTGCAGGGATATATTTCCAGCTTCTTGTGCTTGCATTCCTCCATTTGCCTTTGGCAAAGCAGCCGTCTGCACGCTCTCCATTTTGCAGTGATTGCCAGCATTCCTAGTATTGTAGGAAAAACTCCACAGGAGTTCACTGCTGATCTACGCTTATGATACAGCAATAACATGGCCAATTTACCCTGGATAAAAACGAACGCAATGCTGCCATGGCAGAACTGTGTGAACTGGCCCAGAAGTACAACAGCCAACCATGTTTGTCTCAGGCTAGACCCAGGTGATCCAAATGCATTCCCCCCCCCCCTTATGCCTCTGCATCTTATTTGAGGACAAAGCCAGGCTCTTTTGAGCAAGGGAGGATGGCCTAGGGGGGAAAGAACAAACTCCCTTCAACACCTCAAAAAGAGAGGTTATTTCCCAGCTTTCCCCCCTCATCTGCCTCTGAGCTGTGATCTCCCTCAAACCCCTGTTATAATTCTGTCTTCTCTGGAAGGGTCAGGCTGGGGAGGAAGTCTCCACCATTTCTCCTCTGCCCAGTCCCTGACACTTATGCACCCCACAGAACATTCCCTTCCGCCTTGGAGTAGGTTGTTCCTCCACGGAACTGCAGAGTACGGAAGTTGAAAGGCAAGGAGACTTGACCTTAAGCAGCTAGCTTCCTGTTCCTGTCCATGTATGCGACAAGCTGCCTGGCCTTTGGCACAAGCTGCCCACGCTGCAATTTGCCAGCCATGTTGCAGCACGTTAAGCCCCACAGTACCCCACCTCCTTTGATGACATTGGGCGGGTGCGTGCTGCTGAATGCTAAGAAGAGGTCTCCCTCTCCCCTATGCTCATGCCTTCTTCCTGAACAGGGTACATTCAGTGCCTATGAAACTGATCAAACCATTGTGAGGGCATTGCCCAATGCAAGCAAGCTGTTCTCAGACTTAAGTACAGACATGCATCAAAATGTTTTATCTTTTAAATCTATATTGCATTGGTCACAGGCCATGACAAGCACATGTCAAAACTACTGAATGTTCTAGCATTTCCCTGTGTTTGTGGCAACAGTAGCTTTAAAGAATCATGGTCAATTTGGGGGGCGGGGTGTTTAAAATGTTAGAGCAGGGGTCAGCAACCTTTTTCAGCCATAGGCCAGTCCACCGTCCCTCATACCATGTGGTGGGCTGGACTATATTTTGGGGGGGAAATATGAATGAATTCCTATGCCCCACAAATAACCCAGTGATGCATTTTAAATAAAAGCACACATTCTACTCATGTAAAAACACCAGGCAGGCCCCACAAATAACCCAGAGATGCATTTTAAATAAAAGGACACATTCCCGTCCACAGGCCGGATTGAGAAGGTGACTGGGCCGCATCCGGCCCCTGGGCCTTAGGTTGCCTACCCCTGCGTTAGAGTATGGTTTAGGAATGCAATTGCAAGATACCAAGTTGGTGAAAATGTTAAGTCTCAGTCCCATCTGAACAGCACACATCTTTGAAAAGCATTGGACAGAGGTCTGCATCAAGATCATCACCTTTGTAAAATAGATATGACCCATGGCTTGAATGTTTTGTTGTGGATTTCTGCTGCAATTGTCAGCCTTCCATTTGCAGTTTTGTCTTGATGTGGCAACTAATCGAGGTGAAAAGAGCTGATGGGCACACTTACCTGAGATGTGAGAAGGACTCTGTGTATAGAACACTGCTTTTTGACAGATAGAATGAAGGGAGAGCATGGCAGCGGGGAGTGGCAAACGAAAAAGATTTGTCATACCCAATGGTTGGGAGGGCAGGGTTCAGCCCTGCAGTGGTCCACTTTGCCGGTGCATTCCCTACAGAGAAGAAGAGCCTTGCACTCAGCAGAATTGAACCCTCCACTCATCAGCTGATGAGCTGTGGGTTTAATCCTGCTCAGTTTGGCTGTATGCACCTGTTCCCTGCTGGGAGGCTCAAACAGCTGTGCAAGCTGTTTGAAAGCCCTTTCGCAAACAGTCTTCGCTGCGCTTTGAAGTCCTGATGATTGGGGCTTCAAAGCATAGCATCGCCTGAAGTCACTGTGATGCCAGGTGATTGACAGGCGGCCCTCCAGGTGTGGGGAGATGAGTGTCCGACCACTAACCAGAAAATATTCTGCACCCCCGCTTTGGAAAGCTATTGACGATTTTTTGTTAGTTAGTGAACCTACACCTCATTGCCCAGGTCATGAAAACGATAATGAGCCACTTCATTTGCAGCTGTTTTCATTTTTTGCCTGCATTTATGCATTTTGAAGATGTCGTAGGATGTTTTCATTAGTATATCTATATCTGTATCTATTTTGTTTTATTGACGTCTTGCTGCTCTAATGTTGTGGTTCCACCTAGGACCAGGTGATGAAGGGCAGGTTAGAAACAAATAAATCTTATGATTTGTAACCAGGCTAAATACAGCTTCATTCAACAAATCTTTGGAGAGGGGATAGAATATATCCATCCCAAAGTCCTTGCAGACTTAAAGAAAAAGAGCGAAAAGGGATCAAAAAGAAACCCTTACTGGTCTTCTCTCTGTCTACACTCTGGTCTATATTACCTCTGTGGATGTGTGTTCTATTTATCAACTCCCATGTGAGACAGGATATACGGACAGGTAAAAATACTCTTCTCTAAGGAGCATTAGTTGATGTTTGGGGTGCTTGCTTACTGGAATTCAACAGAAATTCCTTCCTGCTCTCTGTCTGTGGTCTGATCATGGAAGCCATTTTTCTCTTATGTAAGCTGATCTGAGAGGGATGTTTTGAGCACAGTATTTCCTGCTTCTGTGCCGATGACTTGTGCTAAATGACCCATGAGGCCCTTGCAAGTTATAATTCTCTACGTGCGCAGGAATCGGAGAGAAAGTGAAGAAATTATTTATGTTCTAGGGGAGGATCAGTTAAGTCCTGCTGAATTAGAGCACATCCATTCTTTTGAGACACTTTCTCCCTCAGTCTTCCAAAACAAAGGATTGGTGCGGTCCGGGAGTGCGCTGAGAGCTGTGACCATGTTTATATCCTTTTCATTTACAAGAACAATAAAACAAACATTCTTAGCAACCCTAATATGGTTTTCTTAAGAATGTACTGTGAAAAGGAATCTTACACGGAATAGTTCAAAACAAATATATTTTCTTTCTTTCTTTCTTTCTTTCTTTCTTTCTTTCTTTCTTTCTTTCTTTCTTTCTCTGTCTCTATGCCTATCTCTCTCTTGTCCAGACATTATTATCCTCATTGGCTTGGATTTTTATTCTTTTTCTTATTCACACCCCGCCCATCTGGCTGGGTTTCCCCAACCACTCTGGGTGGCTCCCAATGGAATATTAAAAACACATTAAAAATCAAACATTAAAAACTTCCCTAAACAGGGATGCCTTCAGATGTCTTCTCAAAGTAAAAAAAAAATAAAATAAAATCCTTCCAGTAGCACCTTAGAGACCAACTAAGTTTGTTCTTGGTATGAGCTTTCGTGTGCATGCACACTTCTTCAGATACACTGAAACAGAAGTCCCCAGACTCTTATATATAGTGAGAGGGTGGGGAGGGGTATTACTCAGAAGGGTGGTGGGAGTGGGTGATTGGCTGATAGGTGTGGTAAACCTGTTGACGACTGTCAAGACTGCAATTGGTCTTACAGGAAAAAGCAAGGGGTGAGATGGCTAAAAATAGCTTTATCATGTATAATGAGATAAGAATCCAAAGTCTCTATTCAGACCAGGTCTCTCCATGGTTTTAAGTTTGGTAACAAGTTGCAATTCAGCAACTTCTCTTTCCAGTCTATTTCTGAAATTCTTTTGTAATAAAACAGCTACTTTGAGATCTTGTATAGAATGTCCTGGGAGACTGAAGTGTTCTCCTACTGGTTTCTCTGTCTTGTGATTCCTAGTCTATCTGAAGAAGTGTGTATGCACACGAAAGCTCATACCAATAACAAACTTAGTTGGTCTCTAAGGTGCTACTAGAAGGATTTTTTTAAATTTTGTTTCAACTACGGCAGACAATCAAGGCTACCTACCTGTTTCTCAAAGTCAGATAGTTGTTTATTTCCTTGACATCTGATGGAAGGGCGTTCCACAGGGCGGGCGCCACCACCAAGAAGGCCCTCTACCTGGTTCCCTGTAACCTCACTTCTCACAGTGAGGGAACCGCCAGAAGGCCCTCGGAGCTGGACCTCAGTGTCCAGGCTGACTGATGGGGATGGAGTCGCTCCTTCAGGTATACTAGGCTGAGGCTGTTTAGGGCTTTAAAGGTCAGCACCAACACTTTGAATTGTGCTCGGAAATGTACTGGGAGCGAATGTAGGACTTTCAGGATCTTAAGTAGCTCATCTGTTCACACAAGGGGGGGTGATTTCCACCAAGTCTCCATCCCCTTACAAGGTATCATCCACCACTTCCAAGGGTCCCCCAGCTCCCAGGAAGAGACTTGTGGTCGGTGGGAGATGTATGAACAAGGAACTGCAGAGGGAAGGCTTCATTCTGTGAATGTACCGGTAATCTCTTGCTCCATCTGCAGCTATGATCCAAACCCTCCCCCTTCTTATGCTGAAATACTAATGTAAGGAGCTGCCTTATAATAAGTTACACTATTGGTTGGTTAAACCCTGTCCTGTCACCTCTGACTGGCTGGAAGGTTCTTTACCAGCCCAACTGCCAAATATCCTTTCAACTGGGATTGACCCTAGTGCCTTCTATATTTAAAGCCCAGGGGCATATCACAGGCATAAGTCTGTAGCATCTCTGTTTCTCTGGTGCACCGGAGTATGGGGAATGTGATTGGTTAACTCATGTGCACTGATTGTTAGCACGTTTTGGATTCCTAGCTTGAACTGACTGACCACTTTTCTGCAAATGGCTGGAAGCAGAGAATCCTACATCTGCAAGTGGCCCACCTATTTTATAAATATTCCCGTTCTATAGACACCTGCAGTAATTTCACTGCTGAGCCATATACAAAACTCCCCTCAGGTTTCATAAAAGGCTTGCCATTCTGTTCAAGGACCTAAACCCCAAAATGAGTCCTAGGGCTCTGGATGCAAATTTCCGACTTGGGTGCTGCCACAAGAGCACAGCCAGCTGGCTTTGCCCCACCCTGTCCCCTCATCCATACAAAACAAACGTTTACTCTGCTGTGCAAAGAAAGAAGAGAGCCTAGAGGGATTTGATGCAAATATACTGACATATTCATTTCCCAGCATGGTCTCACCATCCCAAGAATTGTCATGCACTTACCAGGACACAATAAGTGTGGATTCAGCTGCAATCCACACACACACTACACCCAAAACATTTTATTATTACATGGATACCCCATCTTTCCTTCAAGGAAGGAGGAATGCCTATCCCCCTCTCCATTTTATCCTCGCAACAACTTTGTCAGACCGTAGGCAAGGCTGAGGGACTGTGAACATCTCAGGATCACCAAGGGAGCTTCATGACTGAGTGACTATTTGAACTCTGATCTCACAGATCCTAACACAACAACCTAACCACACTGTCTGAACGCTGTATGGATCCTCTGAGTTCACATTCTCAACAAAAAACCACAGTAACATGGACAACAAGTTCCTGTGAAGATGGGTTTGAAGCAGGAATTGGGGAGGGTTAGCTGACAGAAAATGTGGCTTTATGTTTAACTTTGCGGAAGTAAGAGTCTGATGAGGAACTCAGACTTGTGAGACACTTGAGAGACGGATAAAGTTCCATTAGATAAAAGTAGCTGGATAGATGACAGAAAATTAGTATTATAAAAAAGGTTTTTTAAAAAAGTAAAGGACCCCGGGATGGTTAAGTCCAGCCAAAGGTGACTATGGTGTTGCAGCGCTCATATTGCTTTCAGGTCGAGGGAGCTGCCGTTTGTCCACAGACAGCTTTTCGGGTCATGTGGCCAGCATGACTAAACCACTTCTGGCACAATGGGACACCGTGACGGAAACCAGAGCACGTGGAAACACTGTTTACCTTCCCACCACAGCAGTACCTATTTATCTACTTGCACTGGTGTGCTTTCAGACTGCTAGGTTGGCAGGAGCTGGGACAGAACAATGGGAGCTCACTCCGTTGCGGGGATTCGAACCACCGACCTTCTAATCGGCAAGCCCAGGAGGCTCAGATGGCCTCTAATGAAGTGTGGCAGGGCACAAGAACTGTAATAAAGGGAGCTGAGAAATGTAGCTGGAAAGTAAGAGAAAAGAGTGTCAGAGGAAAACTGCACCACAACACGTATCATTTATGTTCCGGTTTCATGGCTTGCTCCAAAGACTCTTGGGAAAATATAGTAACCCATCTCTGAGAACTGCACTTCCCAGGATTGCTTTGGGTGGGGGAATGACCATTTTAAAAAGTTTAAGTGTGCAATGCAGATTATCTTGTTTAGTGAAAGGATGCTGAGCTTCAAACAGAAGGCAAGTAGTGCAGAGGCATTAAGAAGTACAGTGGTACCTCGGGTTACATACGCTTCAGGTTACATACTCCGCTAACCCAGAAATAGTACCTCGGGTTAAGAACTTTGCTTCAGGATGAGAACAGAAATTTTGCTTCGGCGGCATGGCAGCAGCAGAAGGCCCCATTAGCTAAAGTGGTGCTTCAGGTTAAGAACAGTTTCAGGTTAAGTATGGACCTCTGAAACGAATTAAGTACTTAACCCGAGGTACCACTGTAAATGAAGGAGATAGACGAAAGGAGAGAGCCAGGAGGAGACCCACATCCATCAAGACAAAAGATTGCCAAGACACAAGCAGGAAGTTTAGCAAAAGCAGAAGAAAGACAGGGGCAGATCTTTGGAGAAGTTGAAAAAGCAGTGGCAGCAGAATTTGGCAGACGTCTGCAAGAGGTTGCAGTGAAAAGAGGAGTGCATGCTATGGAAGGAAATAAAATGGCAGGTAAAAGGCAGAACTCCCTGGTCGCAATGCTAGATTTAGGATGACAGCAAGACATCCACTGGGGGGGAAGGGAAAAGAAGAGGAAATAGATTATAGAGGAAGGCCATCTGCACAGCTGGGCATTCATGCATATGTGGGTCGCTGATTCCATGCGCATTCATGAACCTTGATCGCTTTCAATTTTATGCCTCCACAATCTATCCCAAGTGTTTTCTATCTACACCAGGACGTGGCGCCCGGTGGGGTTTTTTGTGCTGCATGTTGCTGTCCCTTCTCTTAAAATGGTACTTCCCCAACCACCTTAAGTTTCAGAGAAACTTGCACACAGACTTGAGTGGTTTAAACCAATTTATTGGTCCAGGTTTTCCTGGTGTGGTGTGTAGTGTCATTCAGGAAGACCCCAGTTAAAAATCTCACAGCACGTTAGTAGGGTTGGAATATCACTTGTAGCTTAAGGTTGATTCTGGCCATAATGGAAGAGGCAAAGGGATTGGGATTATCATAAAAAGATGTAAGAGGAAAGGATTAATAATAGGACCCACAAAGGGGAAGGTGGAAGTCCAGGAGATTCCTTGGAAACTTGTTTGTATGATTTATGTTTGATATATCTCTGTAAAAATTTAATTTGAAAAACCAAATAAAGAAATTTTATAAAAATTCTCACAGCAGCCATAGACTCACAAGATGGCCTCCCATGAGCCGATGTCCCTCAGCCTCAGCACCCAGCTTAAGGGACAAACTAAATGCATCTTTTGTGCTCTGGATGTGTTTCACTTATCTGGAATGTAATGCAGAAGCATCTACACCTTTCGCTTATCATGTTAATAATATTAATAATATTAATAATAATAATAATAATAATAATAATAATAATAATAATAATTTATATCCCGCCCTCCCCAGCCGAAGCCGGGCTCAGAGTGGCTAACAACAGTAAAAGTAACACAGTTTACATAAAATCACAATCAATTAATTGAAATACATTCTAAAATCAGTTCATTCTAAAATCAATTTTGAATCAAATTAATGGCAACCATTGGGCTAGAGTTCTATGAGGATTACAGAAGGAGAGAGGGGGTCAGACTGTGCCTTGACCAAAGGCCTGGTGGAACAGCTCTGTCTTGCAGGTCTTGCAGAAAGATGTCAAGTCCCACACTGCCCTAGTCTCTTGTGACAGAGCATTCCACCAGATCGGGGCCATGGCCGTAAAAGCCCTGGCTCTGGTTGAGGCCAACCTAACCTCCCTGTGGCCCGGGATCTCCAAGATGTTTTTATTTGAAGACCGTAAGGTCCTCCGTGGGACACACCAGGACATTGACACCACATGTTGTTCCTTTTAAAAATGGATTCCTTGCCTGAAGAGGCCTTACAAGAGTTTCACCACAGAAGCTTAACCTCTACAACCATGCACCAGTGGAGCATCAAACCACCTTCTAGACTTGGCAGGAGAAGGGCCAGCAGCTTCTCAGGAGAAGGGCACATTGCCAAATCCTCTCCTGTCATCAGTCACCTGAAGGGACACAGCATGAAGCCTCCTCATGATTTCCGTATATTTATACACTCCGGTGTCGTTGTTGAGCCTTGTGTAAAAGCATGGGAAAACAACTAGTGCCGTGGCGCACACACAGTCAGGATGTGTGTAGTTTGGCCAACTGGGCAGCAGGGAATCTGGCATCTGCTACAACATTCTGTGGAGAACCCTTGCTGTTTTCTTTCTCAAGGCATTGTGGCTTTTTGAAGAGGACACGGAAAAACACATGGTCACTGTGAAGAAATGGTTCAAAAGACACAAGGAGCTCTGGGCAGACTGTCTAGATCCGATATGAATTTCTCCCAGGAGGTAGAACACACATAGTATGTCAAAAATGTACAGCTACACATAAATATGTCAACAGGAAAAACCGTTCGTTTGTAAACCCATGTGCCAGATAGATGTTTTCAGCACAGAGCCAGGACTAGCCCTGGGTCCCTGCTGAGTGCACAGTGGTTGGAAACCCAGATCTGCAAACACATCATATGTAAAAAAAAAGTCTCTGCTTTGCCGTTGCTGCTTCTCCTTCCTTCCTCTTTGAATTTGAGTGTATCAGGGCATTTCCCCCAAATCTAAATTAGGTGACAACTTGACTTTTGCACCCAAAATACCACCTTGCAACAAATTAAGCGCATGCATGCAAATGATTTTAATTTGCATACGCCTTCTTTCCTCTATACAGGAGTGTAAAATGTAGATTCCCCCACCACCATATACAGTATATTTAACTCCATACATGCTTCCAGATCCAAAACTTGATTTTTGTGCCGAGTTCTCAGAAGACCAGGATAGAAGGAACAGAAGCTATATTACTTTTTTCTTGTTGCATGCCTGTGTATAACCAACAGTCAATTAATTAATGAGTCATGCAAAGAAATAAGCTTCTTAGAGAGGAAGTAAAATCTTGTTCCTTGGGCTTTTTAAATAAATGGTTGCACTGGGGCTTGCATTGCAAGTTTTATTTCCCAGCATTCTAGCCACTACACAGTAGCTCTCCTATTCCGGTATATTCCCATTTTTTGCGTCTCTGTAGACTGCAGTGGTTCTCAATCTGTGGGTCCCCAGATGTTGTTGGGACTACAACTCCCATCATCCCTGAGCTCTGGCCTTGCTAGCTAGGGGTGATGGGAGTTGTAGTTCAACATCGGGGGACCCACAGGTTGAGAAAGGCTGCTGTAGAGCTTTCTCTGAGTGTGCTGTCAAGGCTGAGCAGTGCAGGCTCTAGTTATCTCCTGTTTGGACTATTGCAATGTGCTCTACGTGTAGCTACATCTGAAGGTGTCCCGGAAACTACAGCTAATCCAGAATGAGGCAGCAAGACTGGTGACTGGGAGTGGCCACCGAGACCATATAACACCAGCCCTGAAAGACCTACATCGACTCCCAGTACATTTCCAAGCACAATTCAAAGTGTTGGTGCTGACCTTTAAAGTCCTAAATGGCCTTGGCCCGGTATAACTGAAGGAGCGACTCCACCCCCATCGTTCAGCCCAGACACTGAGGTCCAGCACCGAGGGCGTTCTGGTGGTTCCCTCACTGCGAGATGTGAGGTTATAGGGAACCAGGCAGAGGGCCTTCACGGTAGTGGTACCCACCCTGTGGAACGCCCTCCCATCAGATGTCAAGGAAATAAGCAACTATCTGAGTTTGAGAAGACATCTGAAGGCAGCCCTGTTTAGGGAAGTTTTGAATGTTTGATGTTTTATCGTGTTTTTAATATTCTGTTGGAAGCCGCCCAGAGTGGCTGGGGAAACCCAGACAGATGGGCGGGGTATAAATAATAAATAATAAATTATGATTATGAATATTATCATCTGCAAACTGCATCTCTCAGATAAGGACCACCACACTTGTCTTGCTGTGGAGACACGCTAAGTTGAACAGACTCCCCATCACTCCTTGAATGGATGTACACACTGTCTTCAGTCAAGTTGAAGCCATATGAGAGCAACAGGGAGAAGAATATGTCAAAGAGAGTTGCTCCAGGAACACAGCCCTGTTTCACACAGCTCTTTATAGGGAAAGCGTCTGAGGATGAGCTGTCCTATTGGACGGTGCCATGCATGTTCTCGTGAGAGGGCACCAGCATCTTGTGATGCTTAGGTGGATGTCTTTTTCAGCTGATGAATACTTTTCACCTTCCAAATACTGCTAGATCCAAAATTGGCATTCAGCTACAGTGGGTGATCTCTATCAGCACCACCACAGTGGCACAAGTGCCCAAGAACCAGGAATCCCATATAATCCATTGCATTTGAAGGAGAATGTAGAGGGTCTTCATCTTTTCTGGTACGGTGCTTTGTAGCTTCCAGGAGACTGGACAATGGAAATCTTCAAGAAATTAGAAACTGTGGGCATGTTATCACTGAGACAGTATGCTTGTCTCTGGTCTGCACCACTTCAGACATCTATGGGTTTTTTTTCCTTCCATACAATAGAGTTCCCTCCATATAGAAAACTAGATGTCAAAGAGAAGGGTTCAATTCTTCCCTTCCCTTCCTGTCATTGTGTGTGTGTGTGTGTGTGTGTGTGTGTGTAGGGGGACCTTTCCATCATTTGAGCTCCCATCTGCAGTTTTAATCCACATGGCTTCCATCTTTTTAAGAACTGTACATAATCAAGCCAAAAGTAAGAAATTTCCAGCTATACTGATTTCAGTGGGAAAGATTTAATTTCATCTATCTCAAAAAGATAGATAGATAAAATGCCTTTAAATGTGTCCTGGCTGTGACCATTCATAGCAAGTAAGTACAAACGTTTACATTTTTTTGGGTTCACACATATTTGGGGGGTGAGGGATAAGCATTCCTTGTGTCAGCTTGTGAGATGTTGGGGAAAGAATTGAAAAGTTTCGTATTTGAAAAAAGCAGAAAAACTGGGAGGCAAAAGGCTTTGTGGAAATAGGAAGTTTCTATTTTCCCCTTTGTTTCATTCATTTGACAGGTGCAAATTGTAATGAAACTATCACCTCTCTCTTTAAATAAGATGTCAAGATGCTATCGGTATCCAGAGAGCAAGAAAATTGTGGCACATGTGATGTTGCAACGCTGCAGGGGAGAGATCCATCGTACGAGTGCTTTCCATTCTCCACAGGCATTTTTTCATACGGTATCTTGAAACCACTTCTTAATGCATTAAGCCTCCATTACACGTTGCATATGGTTTCTATTTTCAAATCTCCGATGCTTTTAGGAATTTGTTCCTTGACTTCATTCATTGGTGCCTGGCTGCAATTAGCGTTGATTGACAAGAAGAAGGCCAGCCGTTTCTCTCCCCCATACCCCACTTCCCAAATTTTCTGTTTCCTGACTCAGCTCAACAACTTAATCCAAAACATTCATCTTTTAGAAGGGATTGTTGTCTGGCAGGAAGACATCTTCTCTAGCGTTTTTCCTGTTTGGGCACTTTTTTTTTTCTTCACAAGATGGAGCCAGAACCAGAGAGAAAAGGAAAAAACGAAGCATATGTGATGTCTCTATGAAAAAACAATTTGTATTGTTCATCATCTTCAGGTGGAACCTGATATTTAAAGAGGGTGCAAATCTATTGTCGATTTGACTGCATAGGATGTTTAAAGATTTGTATTAGCGCATGGTTTTCCGTTAAATGCTTCTTTTTGCACCATTAACAGTGGCTTTGCATTACTTCCAGGTGCTGTGCAGTAAATGACACACACAGCAGCAAATTGAATATGGAAAGCAGCTAGGAACAATTAATCCTACTGCAGCAATTCCTACATTTGTGTGCCACAAGAGAACTGCTGGCATGCCACACAAAATAAATAAATTAATGGCTTCTTTCAGCCCCAAGTACCCGCCCACGGCTGCTTCAGCGCATCATTCGCTGCTTTCACTGGCCTGGCCACTTTCCCATTGGTTCTGCTGGTGCAAGGTAATTCAGCCACATCTTTTCATTGGTTGTGACTGGATCGTTTTATCATACCAAGACAGAGACTGGGCAGAAGGCCCTGACTTCAGAAGAAGCTGCTCACTGTATCCCTGCCCTGGTCCAGTTGAGAACAGTGGCTCAGGGCTTTTCCATGCTTACTTTTTGGCCCACTCTTTCCAGACAAAGGTCCGCACTTTAACGCTCCACACCCAAGCGTAATTTTTCTTTTTCTTTTGCCCCGAAATTTCCCCCACGCAAACCCACTCTCTCGAGCTGAATCGGAGCAAATGTCAATTTGGGTTTTGCATAGATTGACGTTTGTTCCAATTGAGCTTTAAAGAGCAGGTTTGCTAAGGGAAGATAAGCCTTCAGCTTGCAGACTCTCAATGTAAAACTTTGCAAATGTTCAGAGTGAAGTGTGCCTCCTACAAAGGTGGTTTTAGAGGAGTTTGAGTAGTTTGCCAGCACTGGGCGCCAAGACGAGAGGGAGCTGCAGGAGGCGCCGCAACAATGACTTAGAACAGAAGGCAAGAGAAAGGGAGGTACCAAATTTTGGCATCGCACAGGGGACTGCTGAAATTTGAATGCCCATAGTCCGCCACTACCTCAAATTTCAATTCAGACTAAAATGTGACTTGGTTGTCTAAAGCCTGGGAAACGCTTGTTTGCCGGCATACAAATAATACATTACGTTGACCATGGGTGGAATTATAAACTGCAAACATACCTGTGTAACTAATGTCCACTTTTCAGAGCGGAAAAGCAGCTTTGGGAGTGTTCAAAATCAGTGTTGGAAACTCCCATTGTTCTAGGGGCATTTTGTGACAGGGAATTCCATTGGCGTGAGAGGTTTCTGAGCTCTGGGCGCAGTACTGTGCCTAAGATTTCAGATTAAAACTGCAGAGTGGAAGGAAAGGAGGTCCTTTTCCAGCCTCCCCACTTCCAGCTGCTCTCTGAAGACTGGAGAAGAGACCCTCTTAAGAATATTAGGGGTGTGGGCAAGGGAAGGACTCTACCATGTTAAAAATGAACGTAATATTTTAGCTGCAGTTCATTGATGTTCAGCTTTGTATTCTTGTTATTAAAAAAGTATGCCTAGACATTCCGTTGTTGTGCCCATAACCTAGGTTTAAGGTGCCATTTAGCTCCTAGTTTCCATATCTCAGTTTCTAACATGGTATACAATGTGCTTTGTAATTATTTTCTGCTTTTGCCTTATAACTCCAAGAACACCAGCAACCTCTTTACATTGCAAGTTGCAGGTGGGACTCGCTTTTAACATCATCCTTGTACAATGCCCATGTTTTCAAGACACTTTGTAGACTCTACATTATGATTACTGCCACAGCCACCCAGTGAGATTCATGGGCGGATGGCTACGCGAATGTTATTGGCCCAGAGATGGAAAGAAGATAAAGTTCCTAACAGAGAAGATGAAGATGATGGACTATCCAGCGGTTCTCAACCTGTGGGTCCCCAGATGTTGTTGGACTACAACTCCCATCATCCCTGAGCTCTGGCCTTGCTAGCTAGAGGTGATGGGAGTTGCAGTTCAACAACATCTGGGGACCCACAGGTTGAGAAAGGCTGGACTATGCCAAAATGGCTAAAATGACAGAAAGAATCAGAAATCAGGAAGACCAAAATTTTAATAAGGAATGGGGGAAATATAGAACTTATATTAAAGACCATTGTAATTAGTTAAAATTGTTAGTAGGATTGGAATACTACTTGTAGTTAAGGGTAAATTCTGGATACAATGGAGATGTAAAATATTTAGATCATCATAAAAGATGGGGGAGGAAAGGATTAATAATAGGACCCACAAAGGGGAGGGTGGAAGTCCAGGAGATTCCTAGGAATCTTGTTTTTATGATTTATGTTTGATATATCTCTGTAATTTTTTAATTTGAAAAACCAAATAAATAAATAAAAATTTTTAAAAGAGCTTCATGGGCAGGGATGGAGTCTGAGGAACCATTCCCCAGAACCACTGAGGAAGCTGTTTCCTGTCACTAAAAAAACCCCATTTATCTAAATCAACTCCTTCTCCAACACCATTTTCTTACCCTTACTGTTCTGCTCAATTCTGGCTTCCCTCAATATTCTTCTGGACTGTGAGTAGACATTTTGCCACATGCAGAGGAGCAGTACAGGTAACCAAGCTAACTTAAGAAAAGCCAACGTGGCCGTTTGGTCTCTATGAAGTATCAGGTCAACATAGAGTCACAGTTCCAGAACCACCTAGGCTGTAACCATAATATCCAGCCCAATACACCATACCCGTCAACTGTCCCGGGCATCCAGTTTTGGGGGACCGTTCTCTCATGCAGGTCACATGACTCGCACGGAAGTGCGGCCCTGGAAGATGGCCGTCCTGGTTTTCCAGTGGGACGTGTTGGAGGCTATGCACACTGGTCAGGGGTCCCCCCCCCATCTATCTCTTAAATGAGGGGTAGAAGACATGCTAATTAATCCAGAAGGCGGCAGCTAGACTGGTGAGTGGCCGCTGAGACCATATAACACCAGTCCTGAAAGACCTACATTGGCTCCCAGTACGTTTCCAAGCACAGTTCAACGTGTTGGTGCTGACCTTTAAAGCCCTAAACAGCCTCGGTCCTGTATACCTGAAGGAGCATCTCCACTCCCATCGTTCAGCCCGGACACTGAGGTCCAGCTCTGAGGGCCTTCTGGTGGTTCCCTCGCTGCGAGAAGTGAGGTTACAGGGAACCAGGCAGAGGGCCTTCACGGTAGGGGCGCACGCACTGTGGAACGCCCTCCCAGCAGATTTCAATGAAATAAGCAAGTATCTGACTTTTAGAAGACATCTGAAGGCAGCCCTGTTTAGGGAAATTTAATGTTGGATGCTTTATCGTTGTTTTTAATATTCTGTTGGGAGTCGCCCAGAGCAGCTGAGGAAACCCAGCCAGGTGGGCGGGGTATAAATATTATTATTATTATTATTATTATTATTATTATTATTATTATTACTTCTCATCCAGTCTTTGTGCTGTGGCATATATAGGCATTTACTGCATGGAGTGCCACTGTCTCCATACTCTGGCAGCTACTACTGGCAGTGTGAGGCTCCACTATGGTGATGGTCTGTGCTATAAATGATACAGAAAGGGAAGGACCAAGTGTCAGTTTTCGCCATGGCACCTGCAATATGCTCCAACCTCAAGGCGAGGCTTCTTTTCTCTATTTACTGGTAGCAATAATGTAAACCTTCTGTTACTGGTGGAAGATCAAGGTGGGGAGGTATGAAACATAAGACCGTACTCAGGAGGAACTTCTAAATGCATCAAGCCCTGCGTAAGTGTGTGTAAGCTACCTAGCACTATTACTCAGTGACAGGTCAAAGGAACTCTGCACATGCCCAGTAGCACTGTATTGTTATTTCACGTTATTGCTATTTAGGCAGAGCATGGGCCCTGGAAATTGTTCCTTGCCAAGAACAGAAAACCGCCTGCACCACTTCCAGATACGGCCTAGGACCCTCGTACCTACGGGACCGCCTCTCCTGGTATGTCCCACGGAGGACCTTACGGTCTTCAAACAAAAACACCATGGAGGTCCCGGGCCACAGAGAGGTTAGGCTGGCCTTAACCAGAGCCAGGGCTTTTTCAGCTGTGGCTCCGATCTGGTGGAACACTCTGTCACAAGAGACTAGGGCCCTGTGGGACTTCACATCTTACTGCAGGGCCTGCAAGACAGAGCTGTTCCACCAGGCCTTTGGCCAAGGCACAGCCTGACCCCCTCCTTTGGTAATTCTTCACAGAACTCTAGCCCAATGCTTGCCATTAATTTGATCTGAACTGATTTTATAATGAATTGATTTTAGAATGCTGTATTATTTTACTTTTGTTAGCCGCTCTGAGACCAGCTTTGGCTGGGGAGGGCAGGATATAAATTATTTTTATTATATTATTATTATTAATTCACTAGTTAGGTAAAGGACTAGATAAATTAGCTCATAGTCATATACATGTATTAGCCAGGCTACAAGCATCTCATGGGTCAGTTAAAATTCACTAGCACTACCTAAAGCCTATAATCAGGGCTGATCTCTATGTTAGCTACAGACAGGCTTATCTCTATGTTAGCTACAGACAACTCAGTATTGCAAGACTCCATACACTACTCCATTTATTGATTCAGCAGGCAAACTCTGGCACTGGTTAGACTCACCTCAGGCTCTGAATTGCACCCTTGCCACTCTGTGGGTCTCCCTTCCATTTTGCCACCTCCAGCAGCATCCACACCTGGGAACCTTTGGTCCTCTAGATGCTGATGAACTGAAACTCTCATCGGCTCCACCAAGCATGGCCAACAGCCAAGGATGATGGGAGTTGTATCTCAGCAACATGTGTAAGGCGAAATGTTCCCCACACCTGTCTGTATCCTTTCCCCCTCTTCCCAACGTCTACACTTGGCTGTAGCACTGCTAGCAAGAGATTCTGTGTGCCTTCTCCATTTTGTCTACTCTGAACTTCTCGGGCCTTCTCTTTACAACTCTTCCCTCAGCTTCTCTCCATGCCACTGCTTGCTTCCTTATTTTCAGTAGCCAACACACCCACGCTTGACCTCTGCTCCAACTTCTTCATAGCTTCTCCTACCAGGGGCTGTTCCTCGCACCACCGAGACAAATTTCATTGCTCCATTTTAGGAGGATCGTTTATCCTCCCCTCAGCTGCAACCCCTGAAAAGGGAGAATATACTTCCTCTCATTTCTGGGGAACAACAGAAAATACCTCCAGGTTTTCATGGGAGAAGGAAGGGCTGGATTTCCTTAATTAAATCCTGTTTTTGAACAAGTCCCAGACCAAGCATGAAGCACCTAAGAACCTCTCCATTCTGATGTGGTTCCTCTGCTAGTGGTGACCAGGAGTTCCCCTTGGCCTGCTTCCAGCAGAAAACAGGACCAGAAGATCCTGGCATGCCTTGCAGAGACTATGGGCAGCCAGGTGATTTCCACCCCAATTTTTAAAAACAAACAAACAAACAAACAAACCACCACCTCATTTATGTAAGGCAAACCAAGCCCTTCCCCACAACCACCACCACCACACACACTAGATAAAGTCTCCTGCACCACCTCTGGTTTGTGAGTGATTTCTTTTCATTCCCACTCTAAATTGCTGAAAAAAGCTGGGCCGAAAATCCTGGCCCTGCTCTAGTCGATGGCCTGATTCCTCTTCTTTCTGTTCCTGCTGGTGCCTTGGGAGCTCAGTCATTTCTAGCAACCCAGCCCCAATCTCTCCCATGCCAAGAAACCCAAAGCCTGCCTTCCCAGTAAATTATGCAGATGTTTCCACTAACATAGGAAGCTGCTATGTGAAGGCCATTGGTCCATCTAGTTCAGTTTGGCAAGGTTTCAGACTGGGATCTTTCCCAACCCTACCTGGGGATACCAAGAGCTTGAAGCTGGGGGCTTCTGCATGCAAAGCAAATGTTCTCTGTCTTTACATGCAGTTGCGAGATGTGCATCCTATATCCTGGTTGCAAAACAGAACATAGTCTCAGAATGTCAAATGTTCTGTCGGGAATGGCAAAGGACAAGGAAGAAGTGTGGGGTGTAACATAAGCAGTCAAATACAACATTTCCTGTTTGCCTAGAGTGGACATGCAGGGAATGTCGGTCCAACCAGTTGAACTTCCTGTTACACCTGGTCTGGAGCATCCTTCCTTGGTAAGGTGGGCATGACCCTTCCAGACCCCACAAAAGGTCCAGTCACACAGCCACTTTCCTTTTTTGATGCCTTTTCTTCTTTGATGCAGACTACACTGCGGCTCTCAGCCAGCAGCATGTGGGATGAATTCCCATATGGGATGAACTAAAACCCTCTTCTGCAACTCTAAGCTAAAGCCTGCCTTCAGGGCTCCAACTGTGAACTGAATGTGAGTAAACTTATTACTTTTAAAAGAAGACTGTTGTGTTTTTATTCTTTTAAGGGGGAATCAATGGGGTCTTACCAGGAATAGTAGAACTTAAGAGATTCTAACGAATCTGCAACTAGCTTCCTGCTGTGTAAAGAGGGGAATGTACTCTGCTGTGTGAATAAACTCACTAGTGTGAATTAGGAAGGATAATATTTAATCAATATATCCTCTCCTGCTACCCACAACATTCCAACAAGAAGTGCAGACATGGCTGTGTGGGTGGCAAAAGGAACGAGGAAATAAAAGATTTAGGAGAACCAGAAGTTCTACCCCTTCCCTACATTTAGTTTCTGATCTTTCAGGTGACATTGTTTGGACACACTTTTCTTGGAAACCATGTGGGCTAGGAATCTTTTCAAAACAAAGAAGTGAAAGCCCTATGCTCTCGCTCGGTGAAATTTTGCACATCAAAATCACATCTGTAGAATTAAGGGGCTACTAGAATAAGGCAATTAGCAGCCCAATACCCAAGCAAGCGGACTTGGAAGCAAATCTCGTTGATTTATGTGGGTTTATGTCCAAGATTACTTGGAAGTGTGCCCTACTGACATTTACTTGGAAGTAAGCTCATTTGAACTCAGTAGAACTTACTTCTAAGCAGTCATGGGATTGAGCCATGTTACTTCTCCAGATGACACTTATCAATAATTGTTCCTCAGGAGGTCTTGTTTAGTACTGGCTCTTAACTGTTAAAAATGACCATAGAACTTCATCAGTCAACTTCCACCCAATCCTACATATTATCTGGAAGCAAGTTCCACTGATTTCAGTGAGATATACTTCTGGTTGCTACGTTAAGGATGCGAGCACCAACCACTTACTCAAAAGTAACATTGTTAAAAAGGTAAAGAGAATTTATGATGCGAGAGGAGGAATCCATTTTACATTGTGGTTTTCAGCAATTGCTTATGAATAAAACAAGCCTACTTCTGTTATCTGTGGAAAAGATGTTTTTAGAAGTGCAACTGATGACACAAATTGCTTGGTCAGCAGATCAAAATGTCAGCTGCAGCAAGGGATTGCAAGAAAGACAGATGAATACAGGACGCTTTAGAAAATACAATTTTTATTTGTAGCTTCCGGTTGCAGTTACTAACGCTGCCATTTTTGCAGATGGCCATGATTTCACAGAACACATGGGCATGGTGCAGTTTTGGAACTATGCTATATTTCAGCACAGTTTTAACAAAAACTGAAATATTTATTATCTTCTACTCTCTTTTGATACATGGGGGGAGGGGAGCAAGAAAGGCTATGAACAATATTGCAAGCAGAAGATTCGACAAGTTTGGGCAGTGTTGGTAAACAGCATGCAGCAAGGGGAATGGCAGGTCTGTTGTTTTTTTGCAGAGCAGTGTTGTGTGATGTGCTTCCCCAACAGTTATTTCACTAACAAATTTCCTGAGTTACCCAATCAGCTGTTTTGACAAGTTAACATGTGGGGAGCTGCTGGTTTCCTGTCAGCAGTTTTACTTGACTGGGGAAAGCAGCTTTCACCATTAATATGCAGCCACTAATAGGTGACCAAAAAAAAACAAGTGGTAGTGATGACTTCTTTCCTTTGATTCATGCTCCTCCTCTCCATCTAAAACTTCACTTTCTGTTTTCTTCTCCAAACCAGCTGTGCCATTCAGTAAAGCAAAGGGAAATAATCCTACCCACATTCTATATGTCTGACCAACTACTGATCAGTTATTGGGTCAATACACTAGGCATTCCAAAAGCAGAAATCCTTTTGCTTTGAGGATTTGGGATGTGTACATTTCTACTGCTGTTTGTTTGTTTAGGTGACTGATTAACCTGCAGTGAGATGTGTATGTGTATATATATACATATATATATATACACATATATGTGTGTGTGTGTGTGTGTATACACATATACTACAGTTGTTGTTAAAATATACCATGCTACTGTTTGCCCTCTAATAAATCTGGGAATCTTGTGCCAGCCTTTAGCAAAGTCCCCTCCCCTCTTCCCCCACTCTGAGACTGTGATTCTCAGATATATTCTGTCACTTGTTGTTGTTTCTTATGTCCTGTGGGCAAGGCAATAAACTGTTGATGGACTGATGGATTGATTCTGAGGCCTGTGGACAGATATTACCCAATCAGCATTCCAAGATATCTCAAAATCCAGTGTTTGACTGGATCAACAGTTCTAATACATATATATATTTAGTTGGGCCTAGAAGTAGCAATTCAGATGTGACAGTTTCTCTGTGTTGGCAAATTCTTGATTAGATCAGTGCCTGGGTAAAGCTGTAAATCCAACCAGTTCATCACTGTGGTTTCCTCTAGACTAACTAGCCAAGGTTGAGCCTGGTCATTTGCATCAGCCTGCCATGTGAACAAGACAATGTTAACACACATAGGCGTATGGTAAACTTGTCGTCTCAATTCCCATATTGTGCGTAGATGTTTGAACCTCCCAAACTGCTGTGTCCAAGCAAATGGTGCTTTTGCAAATCCTTCCCCCAGCTCTTATAAATGGAAGAATTTGAGTATGATGCCAAGGTTTTCACCAGGAACCAAAATCTGAGTGTGGGCTCACTACTAAACTAATTCATCCGTCTTATCCTGCCAAAGTGCTGCCTGTGGAGGGTTTTGCCACACTTCAATTGCAGATGTGGGGGCGGGGGGAAATGGGCATTTGTATCCACCGTACAGTACATCTTGGTAAATCCCATTCCTTGAAATGAATGGAGAGAAGGATGGAAAGAAGAGAACTAAATGAAGAAAACAGGACTGTATATGAAAAAATGCGAGAGAGGAGGAGAGTGTCTCCCTCTAGGTGGAGGAATTTGGCAGACAGTGTCAGCCGGGGTGCTTCCTATAGCGACAGATTCTTCACAGTATCATTAAACACGGACTTTAATTGAACTAGGTACACGGAAGTTGCCTAATTGTCCTCTTCTAATGGATCGGCCTCATTAGTGCAGTTCATTTGGTACCCCCAAAATGTTTGCAGAAAAGATAGCCAGCCTAGCAGATAAGAGACAGGGTGTGGAGAAATGCATTGAAATGGTTGCCCCTATTCCTCAGCACAGTTCTTTGAAAGCCATTTTGCAAGATACTAGACAGTGAAGATTTTCCAGAGCCTACACCCCAGCATGGCCATTTCTTTACCCTTCCCCCCCCCCATTCATCTAGATTAGAAGCAATTTTTTCACTGCTACGTTGGAAAAGGAGTTGTGATAGTATGGCTGGACTGATGCACAATCTTAACAGCGAACAGAGATCACCACCACCGCTTTATATTAAGCAGAAT
The DNA here is from genome assembly GCA_034642415.1 of Podarcis siculus. Classification (NCBI taxonomy): domain Eukaryota; kingdom Metazoa; phylum Chordata; class Lepidosauria; order Squamata; family Lacertidae; genus Podarcis; species Podarcis siculus. The sequence continues at coordinate 26,463 of JAXCMG010000159.1, read as the reverse complement.
TTCATTCACATGGGCTTGTAAAATTGATGCTGAGTCTACAATCTTCCTCTCCCTCTGCCCCTTTAAATCCACTGGAGCATTTAACAAGGTGCTTATGCAAGATGGATCTGCTGGCAAAAAAAAAAAAGGATTCCCTCCAAGGCTGTCCTACAGGTCTGGGGAGATCCTTATCTCAAGATGCCTGCCTTTGTTCTGCCAATTCTGATAAGTGCCTGACTAACGATGGAGAGAGACTTGCCTCGTCCGTCTTCCCAACCCTGCTCTGCTACGCATGCGCGAGGCGAAGACAAAGGAATAGGTAATTACAAGAGAGTTTCATTCATTTCCCCTGCAGTATCGCCAAAAGAGGAGCCCAGCTGGGAGGTTTTCTCACCCGACACCGACCCGGTGTCGTAGACGACGTGTGAATGCGCTGGCCTCGGGGACGGCTACTTGAAAAGGCATCCCCAAAAAAAGAAAGCGTGGTACCCGGGAGCCTCATCTCCGGGAGGCACTAAGATGCGCTCGCTTTCATGTGCCATGATTCGGTGGCTAACGCAGCAGAGGGGTGGAGAACGGAGAGAAACTGCAGGATCTCTGATTTACAAGAAACCACATTCGCTTGGGGGTGGGGAGAGGATGCCGGGAGGGGGCTTGCGATGCATATTCATGGCGGAGAGAACGAAGCCACGGGGATCCATGCAGTATTCCTAAACTCCTTAGAGATGGTGTGGATCTTTGCATTGAAGCAAAAAAAAAATAATCCCCAAACCAAGACACAAACGCTTCTGGTCTTGCAGGCTTTGCATTTAAGCAGGGTGGGAGATTAAAATGTTTGTGGCCACTGCTTTCATTTCCCCCCCACCCCGCCCCCTCCTCGTCTGTCTTTCTTTTTCACCCCACACTGGTGACCAATAATAAAACCAGAAGCTATTTTCTTCAGGATCGCCTAAGCAAGAACAATCGCAGTGTAACACCCCAGGATGGTTTTAAAATAAAAAATAAAAAATTGGCAGGCGTCCACTTTACATCTCGCCCGCCCTCTGTTAAGAGAAGATTGGAGGGGTGATTTTAAAAGAAAGAAGGGAGGGGACACGTTTAGCCAAAATACACACGCACAGATCGTTTAGGAGTTTTCTCCAAAGTGCTCCACAGGTAATATAACTGCGAAAAACCATCCTTTCAAGCCCAAGCTGAGGCTCTCATGCCATGTTATCTCGCTTTTACGCTCTTCCCCCCTCCTTCCTCTCCCCCTCCCCTGCATGATCTTAACATGGATGTACGCCCCCCTCCCCAATATGCCTTCTTCGAGATATCCATGCTATGCAGTCTATATTTATTTATTAATCCTGTACATATAGATATATATATTAAAAAGATGGGGAAAGAAATCTGTAACATCCCCTCCAAAAAAAAGGGGTGGCTGTGAAAAAAATTAAAGAGAAAAACAACCCCAAACCCTCCATCCCGATTCCCCACATCCATCCCTTTCTCCATCATGCCACCTCTCCAGCCCGTGGACGTCTCCATGCAAAGATTTCAAGACATAGGCACTGACTTAAAATTTCTCCCTTTCATAGAAACCCATCGCCAAGGCATGTGCGCTACCTAGATCTTGCTTCTCCCTCTTATATATATATATATATATATATATATCAGAAAATCTCCCAACACACACACACATTAAATATTTCGAGAGAACAAGCGGTTTTCATTTTTGGAGGCGGGGGCGTTTGTTTCAACAGCAATAAGAACCGGATCGACCAGCTGGCTGCCGCGTAAAAAACACAGAGGGGGGGAAACAAGAAAATCCAAATGGTCTCCAGCCCCTCGGATGGCTCTTACCTCGTTCCTTTGCTCCTCTGTCCCCTTTGGCGCGGCTGCGAGGCTGGGGTCACAAAGAGAGAGAGAGAGAGAGAGAGAGAGAGCGGGGTCCCGGCTCGCCCTGGCGCCCGCTGAGTCTCGCCGGAGATCTCCCTCGCTCGCTGGCTGGGAGTGTAGTGGCTGGAGCTGTGGCTGCTTGGAGTAACGCCGGCGCCGCCGCTACTGCTGCCGCTGCATTTCTCCCCCTCCCTCCCGCTTCTCTCGGTGACAGTCTGTGGGCAGTTCAAAAGCCACACATGCACACGCACGCACGCGCGCACAGACACGCGCACCGGGTTTGGTTCCTCTCTCTCTCTCCTCACCCCCTCCGCGCGCGCGCACCCACCCACCCCTCCCTCCTTACCTTTTTTTTCCTTCTCCCCCCCCCCCCAATTATTTCACCCAAAGCTCATCAGCTTCAAGAGATGCCTCCTTTCGCCCTTAGGGGGCGGTCCCGAGCCAAGGTTTTAAATATCCGCTTTGCGCGTTTCAAGACGGAGTCTTGTTTTGGAAGGCGCGTAAACATGCCCATCCAGCTTCCAGCCCCCACGTGAAGGGATGGGTCCCGCGGTGGGGAGGAACAGCAAGGGCAGATCTCTCTGCTGGTGGATTCTGACTCCTTTCCTAAGAGATCTTGCAAGCCTTCAGAGGTGATTTGTACTTCACTTCCCCTGCCGCTTTATATTATTACTAATATTATTGTGGTTTTTACGCACGGGGCGGAGCGCAAGCGGTCGTCGTTGTTGGCATTCTGGCACCGCGCGGCTGGATGGGGAATGGGAGAGACGCGCGCCAGCAGAACGGGCTTCTTCTGCGCGCTCTGGGCTTCCTCGAAGGAACGGCAGCTGGTGGCCAAGGGATGGCAAACGCGGATGGCGAAGGGATGAGGAGAGGACCACCCCGGGGAGGCTTCCGCGCAGGGGTGCGCGGCGCGCTGCGTTGGGTTGCAGGAGGGCCGGAATGCTTGCCTTTAAAAGTGCCACCTGTCTGGGACAGACATCGAGGAAAACCTTCCTCTGGTGATGGGACTACGGAGAGAAGGAGAGGGCTGCGTTTTAATCTCGAAAGCATGGAGGCAACTCTACTCGAAAGAGTGTGGGAAAAGGATGCTTAGGAACTGGAGTATGGACGTGTTGTAAGGGCAGGCAGGATACTTCGCCATGCACGAAAGATGTGTATGAACTGTCTGAGATATAAGCAACCGCTTATTAAACTAGCTACAAATTGTCTCCTAATATTCTGCAAGCTGGCGACCGCCCCCTCCTTCAGTGACCAACGTGAAGGCAACGATTTTGTGTGTTTTTTTCTATCACAGAGCAAGCAGTGCGTGCGTTTAGCATGCTGCTAAACAGAGATTTTTATTTATTGGCGTGGGGTTTGTATTTGTAGTTCTGTAGCGCCCTCTGCTATTTAAATGACTGTATAGCAGGACATATTGTTAATGATTTTTTTATTAGTTAAAATAATGGGGCATTAAACTTTGCATATTTTATTGAAGAATATTCAGAAATGAAAGTGAAGCCGTCCACAAAGTATATGCCAATCTGAAAAACTGCTTAGAATAAGCAGATCTATTGCCACATGACATTGGCTAAACAATTGCAACATAAAGATACAAGCCAAAATCTTGTTTTTCAAAATATTTTTATAAAATATACATATATGGTAATGTATTGTTGCTTTTGGTTCATTATAAAAAGCACAGCACAAAATTGTGCCTGCAAATTGAAGAGCAGGAATTCTATACAAAGGAATTTAATTAACCTGAAGTTGATAAAAGTAATTTGTACTAAGAATTTTGTCTAAGGCACCTGTTTCATTGCTGATATATATTACACCAAAGCATGGTTTCATGCATGGCACCAAAAACACTTGCATTTCCTTCATCTGTAATGTGAATGTAAAATTGCCTAGAATGTATATTGAATTTTAAATGGCATTTTCCCCTCTCTCCTGCACTGATTTTCACACATATCCACAGCAACAATATGAGAGGCTCAAATGTGCTTTGTTTGCTCAGCATGTTAGCTCAGAAGCAAGTTCCATTTAGTTCAATGAGATGTACTCCCTAGTAAGTGTGCTTGGCAGCCTATTCATGTTTTACTAGAAGAAAGTCCAGGTAAGGTTTGCAGCATCAAACCCTAGTGTAATTTCTTCTGAAATCAGTGGAAATTACTCCAGTGGCTTCGGCCAGTGGGCTAGGATGAAAGTTTGCAACTTTCATGGATCGAGTATATATTATACTGGATCCAACTTTCATGGATCCAGTATAAAAAAGATAAGGCACTGAAGAAGGAGACAAAACACTGTATAGCACAGCTGCATCAGAATGGTAAATGGGTCCTTTCAAATTCAAAGACTTAATATTCACATATTCTGTTCTATACCATAAAGCTTGTCAGGAATGCTCATCCAGTATTTATTTAAGCTTTGGTAAATGGAATTAGTATAGAAAGCTTAACAGGTGATCAAAAATACAGACTACTGGACCTCCTTCCCAAGACTTCTGGTAAAGGGGAAAAAATGATACGTAGAATTCATTGTTTCAGTGTACAGAGCTGCATGGCTGCAGAAGCAACAAGCCTGTTAAAATTATTTACATATAAATCACCACCAACCATATTAGAACATACGGAAGTAGCTTGTACGATCGAGAAGAAAAAATGCACTGGAGAATGCAGCCCTCTTTTCTTGGAGAGAGTGATAGAAAAAACTATTAATTTCTCATTTGTAGTAAGCATGCTAGACAAATTCCGGCTGCCGAGAGCCATGCCAATAAAGCAATGTTCACCTAGTGTGGTATCTAATTTCTTCTGAAATTATGAGTCGGCGTTCTGAAGAAATGCACACAAGCAAAGTTGCTCCATTGATATATCCCCATTCAAATATCCAATGAATCCGACTCTTTATTTTAGAGTTTGCCATGCCACATCATTCCCCAAAATGCACACGTACTAAGTAACTGGCTCCGTTTTCCTGATGGAGACAGCAAGCCCAGCAGACAGCGTGATTGGAATATAGATCTACGCATTGCTATGGAAACAAGAGACAAAGGCTGCATGAGGATTAAGAAATGCAAATCCACTAGAATGTGGTTTGTGCCTTTCTATTAAGTTGTCCCTGCACAGGCTATAAAAGACCTGTAATATATTTATGTACGACTAAGTGACTGGTATGAATTGATAAAACCGTTAACTCCAGTATTCAAATTATTGTAAATCAGTGCTAAATGTCATTTATTTGTTTCTCCTTGACACCAATGTACAGTTAACTACCTTGTAAAAATCAAATCAGAAGTGTCCTAAGCATGAATAGCTAACACATTTATGCATTAGCCTTCTAAATATATTTGTGAAAAGATTTTTCTGCAGCCATAGCTACTACATTTCCACTGAGAAAGCAGTATTTCCCCCTTGGAAAGCTGGTAGCATTTTGACGTGTTTCCTGGACTCTAGACTATGCTACCCCACTTATCCAGAGTGTTTTGAGGAGTGTGGTCTATGGCTGCAATCCTATAGCACTTACCTTTCCTGAGCAAGATTCTGGAGTGAGTGGTTGCAGACCAGATCCAGGTGCTTGGGAAGAAACTCATTTTCTGGATCCATTTCAATCGGTATAGGACCGGTTTTGGCACAGAAATTGCTTTGGTCGTCCTGTATGA
>JAXCMG010000159.1:2185-20950 GCA_034642415.1 Podarcis siculus | reverse complement strand
TGGCACATGATAGAGGCTGTGTAAAAATAGCAGCAACTCCCCATCCCACACACCACTTTCAAATTACACTGCAAAAGTAAAGAAAAAGTAAAGCAAACTGCAGGGAAGGCCAGGAATGGATTTTCTGTGAAAACAAATTCCTAGGTGGAAAAACTGCAGTCAGAGGCAGGGATGGAAGGCTCTGTCAGTTTCAGTTCTCTTTCAGTTAGTCTAAGGCTATCAGAGAGTTCCTATGACTTTCCAGTTTTGCTTGAATATGAACTTTCATCATTCTATTATAATTATTTTTTAAAAAAAACTTATATTTTATTCAGATTGTTGCATTTATGACCTTTTTATTGACATGCAATATTTTATGAATTGTTGCATACAACCCTACTAAAAGAGAAATATATGAAAATGATGTATCGGTGGTATCTGGTTAAATTAGCAAAAATGTATAAAACAGGATCTAATAAGTGTTGGAAATGTAAAGAAGCAGGGTATACAAGATGCCATGCTAACAAAGTGATAATTACTCCTTGGCTATGAGACATAAATGAGAGATATTACATGACCGTCCATGTCTTAGGACAAGCTTACAAGAGATAGACCCTTCTTGGTGGTGACACCAAGATGGCAGAACCATTGGTTCCAAAATGGTTACATTCTTAAACGGCTCTACCATCAATAGGTTTCTCCCAATGTGAAAACAAACTCTGCTGAGTTGTCACATAAGAGGCAAAAAGAGAGTTTTCTAGCTACGAAGCCACAGCAACAGCACAATTTTCCCCCGTATTGCCTTCCACCTACTGTGGAACGCACTGTTTGTACTGCCAAACTTTGCAGTGGGCAATTTGCAGGCGTTTGGCCCCGTTTTCAAGTGAATCGGACGACGTCAGAGGCCGAGGTCTCATTTTATGGCCTATTGTGAAACGTGGGTTTTGCACTGCCAAGCTTTGCAGCAGGCAATTTGCAGGAGTTGGGCACAGTTTTCAAGTGAATCGGACGTCAGATTTTTTGGTAAAAACGTGACCTGTGGGTCAGGGCGCCAAGGGCTCGTTTTATGGCCTACCATGAAACGTGGGGTTTTCACCACCCAAATGCACCCTTGCTCTGACCCACTCTCTTGCTCTAGCCAACATGTGGGGAGTTGTTACTGGCACTGGCCTATCTGAAAGTCTTCAGTGCAACCAGAAGATAGACCTGTGGCATCAATACCTAGTGGTCATCCCCAGCCCATACTTTGAAAAATACTGTGCTGCAGCATTTTATTGGCTTCTGCAAAGAGCCACTTTGATCCAATGCATGGAATTTTGGACTCGCTTTGAGTATAGCAGGGTTCAAATCCAGGTTCATGTTATGAACTTACCAGGCCCACTGGATACTGGAAAACCATGGGAAGGAAAATAAGCTTCAATTTATTGCACACTGATCTTTTCTGTCAGTTTTTCCTGAATCACTTCAAGTTCAATGACTTGACCACAAGGTGGAACACTCAGATCACCGAAGCAGATTCAGACTGCGCTTCTCATACAAGGACGTAGCCATTGCTCAAATTCCCATTTCAACATAACTTGCATTCATTTCTCCTCTTCCTAGTTGTGAATACAAAAGAGCTTTCTTCTACGGCTGCCAAATTTGCCAGTTGGCCCTTTCAACTTGACAGACATTTCCAAAAATGCAGAATGCAGCTTTTGCAAGTGAAATCTTTCACTGCCCAGGCACCCCGATATAGAAATAATCCAAATCTAAGAAATGACCAGATATTCATGCAGTGAATTTTAAAATACCTTGGCCTTTTTGGGGGTCTCCAGATGAGTGTCTCCAAGCATTACCGAGTCATTGTTCACCTGAATCACAACTGACATTCTATGCTGTTTGGAGTCTGACACTTTTAAACCTAAGTCTATAAAAAGAGCCTGGCAAGATCGGACCTAAAACACACCTGCTTTAGTATCCTGCTCTCCCAGTGGCCAAGCGGGTGCCTATAGGAAGCCCTCGAGGGGATCATGAGCATACTCCTCAATTAAAATTCCAGCAAGTGGAATATTGCCTCCAACAGAGGGATATTGGGGACTGTTGGGATGGACACTGAGCAGTGGTAGCTGGGCAGAAGTAGAGTTGCAAGACTGACTTGGAAGAAAGGAGCAGTGATCTGGGGGAGCCTGTAACAGCCAGGAGATGAGAGTCAGAGGCAAGAGATGATGCAGGATAGAAAATCATCATCATCATCATCATCATTTATACACCACCAATCAAACATTAAAAACTCCCCTAAACAGCGCCGCCTTCAGATGTCTTCTAAAAGTCAGATAGTTGTTTATTTCCTTGACATCTGCTGGGAGGGCGTTCCACAGGGTGGGCGCCACTACTGAGAAGGCCCTCTGCCTGGTTCCTTGTAACCTCACTTCTCACAGTGAGGGAACCACCAGAAGGCCCTCGGAGCTGGAGCTCAGTGTCCGGGCTGAACGATGGGGCTGGAAACGCTCCTTCAGGTATCCAAGGTCGTTTAGGATTTTAAAGGTCAACACCAACACTTTGAATTGTGCTCGGAAACGTACTGGGAGCCAATGTAGGTCTTTCAGGACTGGTGTTGTACAGTCTTGGCGGCCATTCAGAAAGTGAAGAACAGGTGGTGGAGGAGGGAGGGATACGGCAGGCTGTGTTGGGTCAAGGACTTCCACACCTCCTCCTCCTCCAGCCCCCTGCTTCTCCTGTTCCACTGTCTCCCAGGTCAAGAAGAGGATTGAAGAGGGAGGAGCAGGAAGAGGTTACACTCAGACAGAGTCTGCGCCTTCTTGCATGCAGCTCAGATAGTGGAGATACATAAGCCGAAGTCCAGGGTGGGACCTCTCCGTTGCAGCAACTGCCTCAACAACTGCTCACCTAGGAGTAGCCAAGAGACAGAGGACTGATGAGCATGTTATTGTCTTCCACCTGCACCAGTGGCTATGACACAGCTGCTGTGGATCGGACCCTTTTGGGATTCTAGAAATCCTACATTGGATGACATTCTATGACCCGATTTCAACCGTGCGTGTCTGAAAGCTGTCAAAATTGCCCAAATCAACTGCGCTGGGCTTTCCTGTTGTGGAAAGAGCTTTGAAGCTCTCTGGCTCGCTTCCTAGCTCTGGGGTGCTCTTGTGAGATCTTACAGGAACTCAGACAGCCCCTTCAAGGTCTTGCGAGAGCACCCCCAGAGCCCACACACTGAGCAGGACTTGCCCAAAAGCAAGGAGGAGAGCTTAAAAGCTCCCAGCTTGTTTGGTGGGGAGGATTAAGGCCCTCTTGGCATGCCTGCTCTGGAAGAAAAGTTTGCTTGAGCAGGGTAGTTCCAAGGGGGCAGGTTGTGTATACACGGTTTTGCGTATGTGCACCACCCCCAAAGCATAACCCTTGCGCAAGATGCAATCATACTGTATTAAGGGCCATAATGTAACGTCAGTGCTTTCCTTTATAGCACCAATAAATAACAGCCACTGGGGGGGGGGACTTGAGTGCTCTATAGGAGACATATGCACAATCAGTGCAGTAATGCATCTGCTATCTGAAGCTCTCCCAATGCAACACTCAGATTTCTATGGGTGGAGTGGTTTTCAAGGAGTGGCATGGCAGCTGAGATGCCAGCTTTTGGAAACAGACACTGTTGCAGAGTGACAGATGACAACAAATTCTTACATGGAGGATTCTTGAAATGCAGTCACTCCTTGATTCTTTTGTCTTGCTTTGAAATTTTACCCCTTTGACTAAGAGAGATTTGATTTCATCTGATATTTTTAGGTACAGAAGTTTGTTTGTTTTTTGCAATTGGGCATATTAAAAAGGGGACTTCTGTCTTGCAATGAATGTCATGATATGTATCACCAGCTGTCCATTTCTAAGAAAGTAAGGGGCCTTTAATAGCTACACTTTGTGCCTATATAAGGTAAAGGCTGGGCATGCCACTCATTAAGGATTCCATGGAGAAGTCTAAAGCAAGTGATACGATCAAGACCATTTTTTGTATTATAAGTAAACATATACATATGCATGCACACGGACTCTCATTTTGGAAGATTATAGCATCCTCAGCAGACTAAGATTTCAGCTCACTCCACAATCTGGAGCAAACCTTCCCAGTCTGCAGCCAATAGATTATGCTCTGCTCAGAACATAAACATATGGATTAGATTGCATGCCTATGTGTTGGAGAAAAGCAACTACATTTCCTTTTCTTGAGTTCGTAGTTAAGGCATGTGTTACTTAAACCATCAGAGGGCACTGTTTGTGTATCAGTGTCGCCACCATTTCTTGTAACCCCACCCTTAAAAGCTGAGCCATTTGGTTTGTTCTTCTCTGCAGACAAGATGTCTTCTATTTTCTCTCATCTCCACCCACCCTGTACATAGTTCCTGCATGAATAAAGCCTTTGAACTCCAGAAATTATTCCAATCTGATTCACACAAGCTGCAAGGTCTGCTGACACTATGAAGCTATCCAAGAATGGTTTGTTCATCTTAAGCTGAATTACACAATCCTGTTTACTCTGCATCCAATGTACCCCCACTGCTGGTTTGAGAAGCAGTGTGCACACAATATTAGCCACAATCCATATCTATCCTGTTGCTTCTTAGGAAATACTGCGTCTTAATGTGTTTTTCCCTAAATCAGATTTGATTGAAATTGAGAAAAAGAAAAACATAGCTGTGTTTTAAACTAGTTGCTCTAAATTCAGTGGAAAGTTCATAGTTCAGACGCAGAGCATCTGCTTTCCATGTAGAAAATCTCCAGGAGACAATCTTGCTGGGATAAAACCCTGGAATCTTGGAGTCAGTGAGGTAAGTTAGGCTGAGAGTGAGTGACTGACCAAAAGTCACCCAGTGAGCTTCATGGCTGAGTGGGGATTTATGCATGCCAAAGACAGAAATCCTTTCTAAAAGTAAAGCAAAATGGATCATATTTGTTAATAACATTACTGCAGTTATAGTATGTAAAGTATAAAGAAGTAGCAGCTGTGAATGCTCTTCAAATGCAGCATTTTGGAGGTTTTGCAAATTTAATTGGGAATATATCCAAGATTGGGCCTCCAAAGCTTTTTTGGCGTTTTGCTCCTCTATCTGAAATCTTTTTCTTATGCCTGCCCCCCCACCCCTCAATCTTAAATGGTTCCCCTATTCAGACAGAATAATATACAGTTTTAAGAAAGTGAAATATCCCTCGTCACTAAGATATTTGGGCAAGGCCTCTTGACATTTGTCGTTCTTTTTTTCTGAAGAACAGGGCCGAAAAGTGTACTAACAGGAAATTCCATTCACAAGATAAGCAGCTGCTCAGTTCAAACATTTCAGCTGACGGTGCAACCGCGAAGGATCTTTTGTACAACTCCCAGCTTCAAGAATAGTCAGCATTCCTTGTATACCCAAAGGAAATGCTCAGAGAACAATTCGTCAGGATGCCTGTACAATTTCGTGTGTTTGTGAAACAGCACATTTGAGAAACCAGAATGGTGGCAGTTGTGTTTGTTTTTTGATTGTTACGGTTTTGCCATATAAATGTTCCCACTATGGAAACTTAGAAAAAGACCAGCGTAGCCCAATGACAAGTAATTGGGTTTACAACAAGTGCTATTTTTCTAGAAAAAGAGGTGCTGGAACTCACTAGGAAAGCCTCTCTTGTTCTCTTAGGATGGCAATGTCGCCCACCTTAAAGGTAACAACTCAGTTCTGGCCACTTCTGGCTGAAAAAAAGGTCTGTTCCCAGCAAAGAAAGAATGGATACAAGATGCAGAAATGGCGAAACTTACCAGAAGAATAAGAAATCACAATAACAAACTTTTTATAAAATAATGGAAATGGTTTATTGAATATTTACAGATAAATTGCAAACAGATAAAAACATTGGCAGGATTATGGTGATAACCTGCAGTTTCATAAGATTATATATTTAAAGTAGATAATTAAATGAGCAAATTAAATGAATTTGGATATGCAGAAGATATTAAAAATTAAATTTAAGGAACCGCAGAAAGAGGGGGAAGGAAGTCAAACTTTGAAATGTTAAATTGGTTGTAAAACTAATGAAATGTATAAACTTGAAAAGTATAGCTAAAAACTTCACTAGAAGCATAGATTTGCCCAGTAAAATGAAGGTATGCAGTTCAATGAATCTGGGATGGTCACATAAGGAGTACAGTCGTACATTGGTTCTTGAATGCCTTGTGACTCAAACATTTTGGCTCCGCTCCTGAACTCCGCAAACCCAGAAGTGAGTGTTTTGGTTTGCAGACGTTTTTTGGAAGTCAAACATCTGACACTGCACCTTGGTTTTCGAACATTTTTGGAAGTCGAACAGATTCCTGGAACGGATTCCGTTTAAAAACCAAGGTATGACTGTAAGTCGTTACTTTTTATCATGCGATTCCTCAGAACTTGAGGTGTCACAGTTGTGAATTGTTGGCATATTTTTGTCATCTAGCTCATGTTCAAAAATAGTGCCTCTTTCTGTCTATATAATAGAATTGGATACAGGTGTTCAAAGAATGAACCTTCACTGCAGTTTCCAGATGATACGGTGGAACCAACTCACAAGCATTATGCAGGATTCAAATCAAAATAGAACTGTTGCAGAAGACGTGTTCTATTTGTAATTGAGCAAAGAAACTTTAGAGCCCAAATTCCTGCTAGTGGAAATAGTCTATAAGGAGCCTGGTATTTACACACCCTAAATCCAGGAATGTTACGGGATTAGCAAATCATGCTTTCAGCAGGAAGTAAGGCGTGAGGGAGTGATAATTTAAGACTAAGCAATCTTTTCAATCCAACTGATGAAGAATGCAACTGAATGTTACAGGCGATACCCTAATCTTCCCTTGTTAAAACATTGCTAGATCAGTTCTGGAGTTCATGTTGCTATGTTTACACTGATACGGAGCAGAATCCTGTCAGTTTGTGATTAAACAAACCTTTAAAAATCCATTTTTTAAAAGGAGCTAGAAGAAAAAGTGTACCTGAAGAGATGAAAGACTCTACGGAGTGTAATGAAGCAGCTTTTATCTTTACCTGCTCACAAAAAGCAGGCGTTATGCTTGCATTCACATACCCCTACTGTTTTGTTATTCTATTACTTAGAAAAATCCTGCAAGGTAAGATCCATTTGTCATATTTGTAGTTGAGCGAATACAATGTCTTTATGCTGCTGTAAACAGCTACACTCATTGGACAGACAGTTTTCTGAAAACTGGAACTATAATCCTAATCATACTTCCCAGGAAATAAGGCACAATTTGTACTTGTAAAAGGGTAAAAGAGTATTGGGAAATAATTTATAATGAATTGGGGAAAATGTTTAAAAGCACTTTTCCAAAAACCAGAGTCCTTTTTATTGGAGATAATGCAGATGGAAATTCCCAGGTGTCAAAAAAGGTTATTTATGTCTGCCACTACTTTGTCCGTGCTCGTTAACCCAAAAATGGAAAGCGAGCGAGGTCCCAACTAAGAAGAATGGCAACTTCAACTGATGGAATATGCGCAGTTTGAGGACCTAACATATAGAATAAGAGAACAAGAACATACATTTAAAGAAGATTGGAAAATGTTTATTGAATATATGGGGGGGGGTTGTGTACACTTGAAAACGTTGGCAGCATTAAGATAAACTCAACAGTGTAAATAAGTTTTGATGGATATAAATCCAGCATCGCCTGAGCTCTGAGAGTGCGGCTTTCTCCCGATTGAAGTGCAGAGTGTTTGAGGACCAGGACATTTGCAGGGAAACCAAAATGCTTGTTTACAAACTATTGTACTACCAACCTTACTGTATGCTTGTGAAACATGGATCACTTACAAACGCCATCTCCAACTTCTCGAAAGATTCCATCAACAGTGTCTCCGAAAAATTTTACACATCACTTGGGAAGACAGGCGAACTAATATCAGTGTACTGGATGAAGCAAAAATCACCAGTGTTGAAGCAATGATTCTCCAACATCAGCTTTGTTGGACTGGACTTGTTGTGCGGATGCCTGATTATAATCTTCCAAAGCAACTGCTCTATTCCGAACTTAAAAATGAAAAGCGTAATGCTGGTGGTCAGCAAAAGAGGTTTAAAGACTGTCTCGAGGCAAATCTAAAAAAAATGTAGTATAAACACCGACAACGGGGAAACACTGGCCTGCTAGCACTCCAGTTGGAGAACAGCCTTTACCAAAGGTGCCGTGGACTTTGAAGACACTCGAACTCAGGACGCCAGGGAGAAACGTGCTAAGAGGAAGGCACGTTTGGCAAATCCACACCATGATCAACTCCCGCCCAGGAACCAATGTCCCCACTGTGGAAGGATGTGTGGATCCAGAACTGGCCTCCACAGACACTTACGGACTCATTGTTAAAACCGTGTTTATGGAAGACAATCTTACTCGGCTACTAGTGATCGCCAAAGAAGAAAGAAGAAGTGTCAAAAGGAGAGGTGAGAGTAGCAGAGCTATGTTTTCAAATGTGGCTTTGCTGCTGCGAAGTAGTGGTTGGGAGAGATTTCAAGCAGAAAGCTTTGCTAAACCCCCTTTGGTTCCTTTCCCTGCAATATCCTCCCAATTTCTTTCTCGCTCCCCTCCCTGTCCCCCGGCTCTCAGACTCTTTAGTAGGTGAAAATAGGCTAGGGAGAAAGAATGGGAACAGGAGAGTATTGGGGGAAGAAAGGGTCCGGCACTCCCACTGACTGTTTTTCTGATTAAAATTGCCACAGCGTCCGACTTCGTTGGAGTTTGTTTAGTGCAAACTTTATCTGAAGAATGGGGCTGCTAAGGTCATCTCAAAGTTGCTTCTTACATATTGATCCAACTATAATTAAGGTTGAACCTGAATATAAGATAGAAAAGTCTGCGTTTCTCTGTGTGTGAAGCCATCTATTTCCCTATTTCCTAAAGAAGAGTGGTAATGAACATCTTGTTCTCAAAATCAGAATCCTTTTGCTGGGCTAATATAACTAATTCACTGGATTGCAGTAGATGAGCTTTCCGTGACCTATTGCTCTATTTACAGCTGCCTTGAGGCTCTTTCTTCATACTTCAACCCCTACGGAGAGTTCACTGGGTTAATTAGAATTCATTAGAATTGATTTTTATCTCTTCATTTTCCTGCTAGGATGCAAACAGTGATACCCACTTAATATGTATGCACATTCCAGGGACTCTAAAGTTACTCAATGAGTTGAAATGCTTTTCCCACAGGAAAACATACAATGAAATTAACACACACCAGGCTTTCAAAAACAGAAATGAAGTGTTTACTTAAATGCACATCCAAAGCCCATTACATCCCATAGACCCGGGCCAGGCAACAACCCAATGGTTAAAGAAGAAAACTTGTCCCAAATATTGATTAATACTTGATTAAATGAGTTTTTAAAACAAAACAAAAATCCTTTTTGCCCTCCAAGCTCCTGACATCAAAAAAAGCAGCTTGGAATTTACAAGGTTGCCACAAACTTCAGATTTGCCAAGTTTTCAAGTTTGTTTACTTGGTTAACATTTTCCATATTGGAGAAAAGCTCCAGTTGTGGGAGCTATTTCACATTTCAATAGCAGGGAAAGAGATAAAAAAAACAGGCCTGCTTGTGGGTTCCATTCACAGCCCCCCCCCCCCCAATTATGCTGAAGAGCATTTGATTTTTTAAAATGTCTTATAACAGCAGAATGGTTGCCAATACAGGACTTTTGGGGACAGGAGTCGAAGCGAATGGAAGGGGGTCTTTGGCATGCACATGGGCTCATTTATAACTAGGTAGGGACACGGGTGGTGCTGTGGTCTAAACCACTGAGCCTAAGGCTTGCCGATCAGAAGGTTGGCAATTTGAATCCCCACGACGGGGTGAGCTCCCGTTGCTCGGTCCCAGCTCCTGCCAGCAGTTCAAAAGCACGTCAAAGTGCAAGTAGATAAATAGGTACCGCTGTGGCGGGAAGGTAAACGGCATTTCCATGGGCTGCTCTGGTTTGCTTAGTCATGCTGGCCACATGACCTGGAAGCTGTCTGTGGACAAACGCCGGCTCCCTTAACCTATAGAGCGAGATGAGCACGCAACCCCAGAGTTGTCCGTGACTGGTCCTAACAGTCAGGGGTACCTTTACCTTTTTAAGGTAAAAGGTAAAGGACCCCTGGACAGTTAATTCATACAAAGGCGACTATGGCGTGGCACTCATCTCGCTTTCAGGTCGAGGGAGCCAGCGTTTGTCCACAGACAGCTTTCCGGGTCATGTGGCCAGCAGGTCTAAACTGCTTTTGGCGCCACAGAACACTGTGACGGAAACCAGAGCGCAAGGAAACACTGTTTAACTTCCCGCCACCTATTTATCTACTTGCATTGGTGTGCTATTGAACTGCTAGGTTGGCAGGAGCTGGGACAGAGCAACGGGAGCTCACCCTGTTGTGGGGATTCAAAATGCCGACTTTCTGATCAGCAAGCCCAAGAGGCTCCGTGGTTTAGACCACAGCGCCACCCGTGTCCCTTTTCCATTTATAACTATACAGTGGTACCTCAGGTTACATACGCTTCAGGTTACATAGACTTCAGGTTGCAGACTCCTCTAATCCAGAAATACTACCTCAGGTTAAGAACTTTGCTTCAGGATGAGAACAGAAATTGTGCTCCGGTGGCGCGGCAGCGGGAGGCCCCATTAGCTAAAGTGGTGCTTCAGGTTAAGAAGAGTTTCAGGTTAAGAACAGACCTCCAGAACAAATTAAGTTCTTAACCCAAGGTACCACTGTAATTGTATTGGTTGGGGTCCAAAGAGCTCCTTCAGGCACATCCGAGGGTTTCCATTTGCTCAGTCAGATTCTTTACTCTGAACAGCAGAAGTCCATGTCTTATCACAAGCTGTCTGGCATCTCTGCAGCTTCAGAAGCATTTTGCATTGGTGTTGCCGAGCTGTGCTGCTCAAGAAACACAGGTGGAAGGAAAGAGATGGAGGTTTGGGAAGAGATTACAATTAATCCTTCCATTTACAGTTGGGTGAGTTGGGCAGCAAACACAAGCACATCCACACACCCTTTGAAGCCAAATGTACAAGGGGTTCGGCTTATGTGCTACAATTCCTGGGATATCCCACTGTTATGTACTGAGTTGAATAGGATCCAAACTGCAGCAGTCTGATTGGTCCTAGAACAATAGGATCCAAAATGCAGCAGTCTGATTGGTCCTAGAACAATAGGATTCAGAATGCAGCAGTCTGATTGGTCCTAGAACAATGCAGCAGTATGATTGGTCGGCAGGAGCCACCCAATCCAGCTCCAGATAGAAGTGAATCCGCAACCTGATTGGCCTACAGGAGAATTCCAGAATTAGCCAATCACGTGCAGCCCATTGTGTAAATAATGTATATAAAGCAGATACTTTGAGGGGACTTTCATTCCCTCCTCACCACTATGAGCTGAATAAAGAGCATGAAACCCACTCTCGACTCTGAGTATATTTCACCCACTTACCACCCGCTTGTGGAAGAGGCCATAAATATCCACACATCTCTACATACTACATTCTAAAGACAGGATTAAGTGGTTGTCTACCAGAATGAGAGAATGAGTGTGATATTCACTGCCAACACAATGATCCTATTAGGTAAAGGACCCCTGGACGTTTAAGTTCAGTCAAAGGAGATTATGGGGTTGCGGCGCTCATCTTGCTTTCAGGGTGAGGGAGCTGGTGTTTTTCCACAGACACCTTTCCAGGTCATGTAGCCAGCATGACTAAACCACTTCTGGTGCAACAGGACACCGTGATGGAAGCCAGAGCTCACAGAAATGCCATTTATCTTCCCACCGCAGTGGTGCCTATTTATCTACTTGCACTGGTGTGCTTTCAAACTGCTAGGTTAGCAAGAGCTAGGGCAGAACAACGGGAGCTCACTCCGTCACGGGGATTCGAACCACCAACCTTTTCACAATCCCAAGAGGCTCAGTGGTTAAGACCACAGCGCCATCCGCCTTAGCCCCAATCCTGAAGGGTAGCCATTCACCAGACAGCAAAAGAGCAAGTGATGGAGCTCAGCCATTCTCCCAACAAAGCAGTCTATGTGCTCTGTCATAAATTGAAGTTGGGAATGTGTCTACCAGCCTTTGAAGGGCACCAGCCTTTGTTATTTTAGGATTTTGTTGTCATTTCAGGGCTATAGCTGAGATTAGGATCCCTGCCTCCAACATGGACATTATGCTTATCCCAAGTGGGCAAGAACAGATTGTCACACGTAACCCGATCCTGCTCTGATCTTTATGTTTGGCTAATGTGTTGGAGCCAATCCGATTTCCCCTGTGAGGCCAATACAGGTAATAATCTCATCATGACTCGCACATCACCTGCAATCATAGCTAGACCCCTGACTGACACGAGCAGGGCACCCATCAAACAACCACGTCAACAGCAACAACAAAAAGTTTTATTTTTTATTTTTAAAATATTTTTATTAAACAATTTTAGCATAACAAATTATCAGTCCAAATAATCAATTACAGTGGTGCCTCACAAGACGAAATTAATTCGTTCTGCGAGTTTCTTCATCTTGCGGATTTTTCGTCTTGCGAAGCACAGCTATTAACAGCTTAGCGGCTTAGCGGCTATTAACGGCTTAGCGGCTTAGCGGCTATTAACGGCTTAGCGGCTTAGCGGCTATTAACGGCTTAGCAGCTTTAAGAAAAAGGAAACAAACTCGCAAGAACTCACAGGAACTCGCAAGACGTTTTCGTCTTGCGAAGCAAGCCCATAGGGAAATTCATCTTGCGGAACGACTCAAAAAACGGAAAACTCTTTCGTCTTGCGAATTTTTCGTCTTGCGAGGCATTCGTCTTGCGAGGTACCACTGTACATTATTTTCTCCCTTTCCCCCATCCCTCCCTCTCCCCCACGCCCAGGACTTCCCTCAGCTCCCCTCTCTGGTTTCTTTGCACATATTGTTCTCTGCATGTTATAAAATTGTACATATCCTTGCCTTATCTATCATGTGTTCAACTAATAAATTTGTGGATGTTTATTCAAAACCTGCCAAGGAGTCCAGATCATTTTGTTGTCTTTTTAGGTAATTTGTAAAAAGTTCCCATTCTTCCTTGAAGTCACAATTGTCCTTATCACACAGTTTGTGTGTCAGTTTGGCCAATTCCGCATAGCTCATCAATTTTTCTTGCCACCGTTCTTTCGTTGGGATTTCCTCATTCTTCCATCCTTGTGCTAACAAGACTCTTGCCGCTGTTGTAGCATACATAAACAAGTTCTTTATTTTTCTTGGCGGGCCTTCTCCTACAATCCCTAACAAAAATGCTTTTTGTTTTTGTTTTTACAAACGTCATTTTAAACGGTTTTTTCCAATTCATTATATATCATTTCAAAAAAAGGGGGGGTGACAAGAATGCGCTACCACAGCTGCATGTGAGGGGAGGATCCTGCCACCATCTGTACGCCGCTCGAACACCACCAGCGGCAAACCGCTATGTACAGCGCATAAAACAGACTGCAAATCCTAGTCACACAGGAAATAATATTTTGGGTGGGTGCTCAGCTTTATAGATATGTTTTGAGCAGGAAGGAAATCTTGGTGCCAAACTTCAGGTTAAGAAAGGTAAATACAGTGGTACCTCGGGTTAAGTACTTAATTCGTTCCAGAGGTCCGTTCTTAACCTGAAACTGTTCTTAACCTGAAGCACCACTTTAGCTAATGGGGCCTCCTGCTGCTGCCACGCTGCTGGAGCACGATTGCTGTTCTCATTCTGAAGCAAAGTTCTTAACCTGAAGCACTGTTTCTGGGTTAGCGGAGTCTGTAACCTGAAGCATATGTAACCTGAAGCGTATGTAACCCGAGGTACCACTGTAAAGGTAAAGGACCCCTGACAGTTAAATCCAGTCGCGAACGACTCTGGGGTTGCGGCCCTCATCTCGCTTTACTGGCCGAGAGAGCTGACATTTGTCCACAGACAGTTTTTCCGGGTCATGTGGCCAGCATGACTAAGCCGCTTCTGGCGAAACCATAGCAGCACATGGAAAAACCGTTTACCTTCTCGCCAGAGTGGTACCTATTTATCTACTTGCACTTTGATGTGCTTTTGAACTGCTTTATTATTTCTAAAAGTGCTAAAGATTAAGCGCTGTAATGAATGTGTTTTTGTTGTTTTTCATTACAAGCTTTCCACGCTTTATTTCAGACTGTTTAATATTATACAATATTATACTATGCATATTATATTATACATATTTATTTTACGGAAGCACATGACCTAAAAGGAAAAGAAAAGGTTATTCAAATAGTTTCGAGTTGTGTCCTCAATTTTGAAATGGGGATTAAGTTCAAAGAGATGCTGTCAGGGGTTCAGGGAGAGAGGCACAGGTGAGGGAGGAGACTGAGAGCGAGGGGGAAGAATTCCAGGACAGCGAGGAAGAGGATGACGATGACTTGAGGGATTCCATGAGTCTTTCAAGTGAATCAGAGGATTCCCAGAAGGGGGCGCCTGTGGTCAGGCCCAGGGGAACCCAAAGTGGGAGCTGGGAGTCGGGACCGGCTTCTCCGCCGGAGCGCAGTGAAGGGGGTGGGGATTGCAGTGTGACAGGAGAAGCAGGTCAGAAAGCAGAGAGGGAGGGGAGATCGGAGCAAGGCATCCTCCCGGAAGGGGAGGAGAGTAGTACAGGGAGTAGTGTAGCTGTCAAGAGGAAGGTCAGAGGTAGCGAACGCGCGCCAAGTTCAAATGTGAAGGCGCGCGGAAATACAGGGAGCCCGGAGGAGGAGCCAGGTCCCAAAGCACGCAGGAGGGGGGAAGAGTTGTCTGGGGATTCAGCGTCAGGGGAATCCAGGAGGGGCGAAACCCCGGGGGGCAGGAAGACCCTGCGGAAAAGGAAAGAGAGGAAGAGGTGGAGCAGCACAAGCCTCTTAAACTGGTGCAGGGGAGGGACTGACTCAGAGGGGACTTCAACGGTCTAAGCTTAACAGACGTGGGGCTGCGCGCCTCGGCTGTGGAGCGTACAATGTACTGCAATAAAGATCTTTGTATATAAAACTGGACTTGGCATTGGTCTCTTGTGAGCTGGGACCTGAGGCAGCCCTGACAGATGCTTTGCCAGCTTGCGGAGCCAGCAAAACAGGCTGGATTATTTGTTCTCCACGCCCAGTGACTGGATAGTAAGCAAGGGAAGGCACACAATGAAAAGCACACTAACTGCCATAACTTGAGATCTGCTGTGCCATCAAATAAATGTATTAACCGTTAGTGCTTGGGTTACATGCTTGCTTGGCTGCAAGACGAAAGCGAAGTTCACACGCCTGAATGGATAAATCCAGGGTCAATAAAGTCTAAGGGTGTATTTGTTTTGATCCTGGCTCAGAGACAAATGGAGGGCAAGGTCATGCAGCCAGTTAAATTCATCCAGACAGGACTGCGAGGAAGATAGGAGGGGGGAAGCAAGTTAAAACAGGGCAAGACAGACACATAAGGCAGGAGAGCAAGGAAGTTGTCATGTGCCAATCACAGGGCAGTCAAGAGAAGACTGCAAGTTCAGATTATTATGAACTAGATGTTCTCATCATCCCCAAAGTGGGTAGATGATGATGATGATGATGATGATATTTATTTATTTATTTATTTCATTCATTCATTCATTCATTCATTCATTCATTTCATACCCCGCCCATGTGGGTGGGTTGCTCCAGCCACTCTGAGTGGCTTCCAACACATAAAAACATAATAAAACACCAAACATTAATAGTAACAATCTGATCCAAGGTAAAAGTCACAATAACTTTAAAATAAACAACTTATACCAAAAAGCAGAGACATCACCTTGCCGACAAAGGTCCGTATAGTTAAAGCCATGGTTTTCCCAGTAGTGATGTATGGAAGTGAGAGTTGGACCATAAAGAAGGCTGACTGCCGAAGAATTGGTGCTTTTGAATTCTGGTGCTGGAGGAGACTCTTGAGAGTCCCATGGACTGCAAGAAGATCAAACGCATCCATTCTGAAGGAAACCAGCCCTGAGTGCTCACTGGAAGGACAGATCATGAAGCTGAGACTCCAATACTTTGGCCACCTCATGAGAAGAGAAGACTCCCTGGAAAAGACCCTGATGTTGGGAAAGATGGAGGGCACAAGGAGAAGGGGAAGACAGAGGATGAGATGGATGGACAGTGTTCTCGAAGCTACCAACATGAGTTTGACCAAACTCTGGGAGGCAGTGGAAGACAGGAGTGCCTGGCGGGCTCTGGTCCATGGGGTCACAAAGAGTCGGACACAACTAAACAACTAAACAACAACAACAAAATACCAAACAGAGCTACCGTATCCCCCCGTATCACGATTTAAATCACTAGTCAGTAAGGCTTGATTTAAATCATATTTTTTTTCACAGAAAGACTCGTTCTTGCTGGTATAATCTTAATATTTACAACCAGATGAAAGTTTCACTTTTGGAAGAATAAATTTTCAGAGTAGCTTTTACAGTTCCATCAAAAATTAATAATTTGGTTATACTATTAGAAACACATAGACAGATAATTATGAAATTATTGTGAGGCTTAAAAAGTTAACTTTATATTTGGACAACTTTCTGCAGTACTTTATTGGAAGGAGAAAAATAATCATTTCCTTAATAACAATTTAAACAATTTATTTAACTAAAACAATAACATTATAGCATGTGTATCCATGTTTGTTAACTGATGTGGTTAAACTGTTTTTAAAACAAACAAAAAATAGACTGAGTTTTAGCACACATGAAAAACTTTTAAAAAATCCTTATTTCCTGATGAATAGCCTTTGAACTATAATTTAACTTAAATAGAAAACTATCTGTAGACAGATTTTTTCTTCCAAAAGCATTTTATTTTAAAAATCCCTCGAAAGAAATTTGATTTTTATCCACCCTGCATCCAAGGCACCTCAGTTCAAATCCTCCAATTGGGAAGAGATACATTTCGAACATGACATGCCTCAGCCTGAAGAGAGCTTCACCAAAGGATTCTTAACACTTGCCTTTTCAAATATGACATTCTGGCAAAATATTTGGTTCTCCCGGGTGGCAGATCATCTCCTTGATACAACAAGGCCTCAGCTCCCTTGCCAAGATTTTGGTTTCTTCCACCCCCCACCCCCCACCCCACCCCGGACTATGCTAAAAAAAGCATTTCTACAACACACATACTATTTTCATGTCACCTTGCAGCCTTGGGGTACCCCTTTCATCATCCAGATTTGGCTGCAGGCCTAGATATACATAGCAGAACTACACGAAGACCTGCTTCTTGTACATACTCCAGGAGAAGTGGCTTTCCATAAAAGAAATGCTTGTTGGAAAAATATCAAGGGAAAAGACAGCCGGTTCAAAAGTGACAGGTCTAGAATACTCATCGCGAAATATTGGAAGACACAAGAGTTACCCACCAGGGAAGAATGGCAGATGAAATTGATGGACTACATGGAATTGGCGGAAATGACTGGCAGAATCCGAGACCAGGGAGAAGAGTCAGTGGAAGAAGATTGGAAAAAGTTTAAAGACTATGTACAGAAATACTGTAAAATTAATGAATGTTAGAAAAATGTTGGAATGAAGTTATATGGCTTTAGTAGAAATGTTATAAGGAATTAAGTTTAAATAGACTATTAGAGCATTAAAAGGAAAATAAGGTTAGAATGTGTTAAGACAATTATAGGATAGAAAATAGAGGAAGATGGAAAGGAATTGCTGAAACAATCAATAGAAGTGGAATACAAAAAGGGAGGTGTGAGGAGGTCGTGGAAATTAGTGAAAGGAGGATAAAACATTGAAATTGGACTGTGTTTTAAATGGTTTTTGTTTTGTTAGTTGTAGGCGAGTGTTTTGTTGTCTTTTTTCTTTTTTTGTTATCATTATTATTGTATCCTTTTTTTCTTTTTTGGTTTTTTGTAGTGTTGTGTTTAATTTGTTGGGAAATTAATAAATATTATTATTTTTTTAAAAAACAAAAGTGACAGGTCTAAAAAGTTCCACCTTTGATAGGGAAAGGAATTTGAAATCTAAACAGGCTGCTCCCCATAGCTCTGAAGGTACCGACTTCAAACCAGGTGCCTCCATACAGCAAACTCTTCCAAGGATAAGAGATCCAGGGTGCTCTCAGTCTCCGACTGGCTTCCCTGTTTCTTTCTGTGGACGGATCTGATTGCAGACCCACGCACAGCACCCCCCACCCTCGTGGGAGAAGACATTAACCAAAAAGAGGCGGAAGAACTTTGAGAGAGCTGTGGGGTATTTACAATACGGTAAAAATGAACAATACATGTTTGCTAGACAGGTGCATGCTGAGGGTTGCCATATTGCAAAACTCTGGAGAGAGAAGTTGCTGAGCCTTTGTGGGGGGGTTGTTGAGCTTTCTTTTACAAAATTGCTAAGAATTTTGACTTTTTTGCCAAACATTTCAGGGGAGCGTTTGCATCCGTTTGGCACCATTTTTGAGTGAATTACCGAAAGTCAGATTTTTGATGGAATGGTGCTTAGGGATTTTTTCAAAAAAATATTTTTCTGCTGGTTAAGTTGTCGAGGGCTGATTTCTTGTCCTGTGATAAAAAGCCTTCTGTTTCGACTGCAAAACCTCTCAGGGGAGCATTTGCAACCGTTTGGCACCATTTTTGAGTGAATTGGAGAATGTCATATTTTTGTTGAAATTGTGCTTAGGCTTTTTATTATACTACCAGAAATCAGCCCTCGACAACTTCACCGCAGAAATTTTTTTCTTTAAAAAAATCCCTAAACCCCGTGGTCACAATTTCATAAAAAATCTGACTTTCAGCAATTCACTCAAAAATGGCTGTCGAA
>JAXCMG010000158.1:0-22866 GCA_034642415.1 Podarcis siculus | reverse complement strand
TCTCTATGGAGGCGCAGATTACAGCTATAACAAAGGCGGCATTTTTTCATCTCCGCCAGGCTAGGCAGTTGGCTCCTTATCTCTCTCGCCCTGACCTAGCCACTGTGATCCATGCGACGGTCACCTCCAGACTGGATTATTGTAACTCGCTCTACGTGGGGCTGCCCTTGAGACTGACCCAGAAACTCCAGCGGGTGCAGAATGCAGCGGCGAGACTCCTTACGGGGTCTTCGCTACGAGATCATATCCATCCGGTATTATACCAGCTGCACTGGCTCCCGGTGGAGTACAGGATCAGGTTTAAGGTGCTGGTTTTAACCTTTAAAGCCCTATACGGCCTAGGGCCCTCGTACCTACGGGACCGCCTCTCCTGGTATGTCCCACAGAAAAATCTACGGTCTGCAAATAAAAACATCCTAAAGATCCCAGGCCACAGAGAGGTTAGGCTGGCCTCAACTAGAGCCAGGGCCTTCTCGGCCGCGGCTCCAATCTGGTGGAACGCTCTGTCACAAGAGACTAGGGCCCTGCAGGACCTGACATCCTTCCGCAGGGCCTGTAAGACAGAGCTGTTCCGCCAGGCCTTTGGTCAGGGCGCAGCCTGACCCCCTCCTCTGGCAATCGGCAATCTGCACAGAATTTTGCTTGATGGTTGCCATTAATTTGACTTTAATTTGATTTGATTAATTTTATAATGAATGTTTTAGAATGTTGTTAGCCGCCCTGAGCCCAGCTTCGGCAGGGGAGGGCGGGATATAAATAAAATTTATTATTATTATTATTATTATTATTATTATTATTATTATTATTGTTAAACTATTACTAGTGGTTGATAATACACAATTACTAATGATTGATATTGCATGCCTTGAAAAGGCATAACATTCGCATTCCGTAGATGTGGTCAACAATGCGTTAAGAACAGGTCAGGGCACACTGTTTCATGAACTCAATGTGAACTGAAC
Source organism: Podarcis siculus (assembly GCA_034642415.1). NCBI lineage: Eukaryota > Metazoa > Chordata > Lepidosauria > Squamata > Lacertidae > Podarcis > Podarcis siculus. Next base: position 21,904 of record JAXCMG010000158.1, on the reverse strand, counting down.
ATTCCCAGACTCATGTGCAAAGGCAGAATTTCCCATCAGGGGGGATCTCCTGTCTGGGAAGCCACTCGCTGAGCTGGGGGGTTTCCCCCCGGGGGGGTGTCTTGATGGAGCCATCTCTGAGCCCAAGACACCTCCTGCCACTGCGCAGACTTCCGCCTCTTCTCCATCCCAGCCTTTCCTTGGGATCCTGGAGCCTCTATTTTGGGGGAGGGGCAGAGCCAAGGTAACCCCCCATGCCCCCCCCCGCCTCCCTTGCTGTTATGTTAGGGGTCTGCATCGATGTGGGCTCCTTGGGGCAGAGGCCTTGGCCCAGAGGGAGGGAAGCAGGGGCAGCCCCTCGAGCTCAGAGGCAGAGGCAGGAAAAACTGCAGCCAGGGAGAGGGAGGGAGGGGAGGATTTGGTGCCCTCGGCTTGGCAAGGGTTAAGAGGAGCCGAGCTGGATTCCTAGAGGGCACCGGAAGTGAAGGTCCTCCCTGGCCCAATTCCCTTCCTGCAAGCCGAGAGGAGGCTGCTGCTTTCTGCTCTCCCTTCCTGGGTGAGTCTCCTCTCTCTTCCCCCTGAGGGCGCCGTGGGGAGAAGGGGGTCCCAGGGGGCAGGGAGACCCCCAAGTCAGAGAGCGGAGAGCCAGGGCAGAAGGCAAAGGAGAGGCAGCAGCGAAGGAAGGGGAGAAATGGCAGGCAGGCGTCGCCCCAGGAGTTGGGGCGAGAGGGGCGGAGAGGAGGAGGAGGCTGGGCAAGGGGCAGGAAAGGGGGAGAACAAGCCGGGGAAGGAAGGTGGGGGCCCGGGGGGGGTGGAGGGAGGTCATCAAGGACCTTTGGCTGCTTCCTTCCTGGGCTTCAGGTAGAGTTGCACCTTTGCTTGGGCAAAATACAGGTGTGGGTGTGGGGGGGTGTAATTGGGGGGCAACAGATTCCTTGACCTGGTGCAGAAACCCCTTCGTGACCCCCTGGACCAGAGCACGCCAGGCCCTCCTGTCTTCCGCTGCCTCCCTCATGCTGGGAGCTTCCAGAACACTGTCCCACCATCTGGTCCTCCGTAGTCCCCTTCTCCTTGTGCCCTCCATCTTTCCCAACATCAGGGTCTTTTCCAGGGAGGCTTCTCTTCTCATGAGGGGGCCAAAGTCTTGGAGCCTCAGCTTCAGGATCTGTCCTTCCAGTGAGCACTCAGGGCTGATTTCCTTCAGAATGGAGAGGTTGGATCTTCTTGCAGTCCATGGGACTCTGCACCATAATTCAAATGCAATGTAATGCAATCCATTGCAATGATCCAATGGAAGCTCACAGTCACTGCAAACTTTCCAGCAACAATATTGACAGGAAATCCTCCTGACCTGCTGGATTTCTGCCTGCCAGAATGATGTAGAAACCCAGCCCAAAAAGTGGGGAGGGGGGATGGTGGGAAAGAGAGCAACAAAGCCTGCTTCTCTTCCTCATAGATTGACATACCCCAGGGCACAGAGGTCCCTTTGGCTCCCCCATGAAATATTTGAGGCCCCCGCCCCGTTAATGGGCATTGCCATTCAACTGGTGTGTGCAGGCTGCATCTTGTGATCAGCTTTGCAGGGTGGGGCTTACTTGGGTCCATGGGCATCCGATGGGGAGAATTAAATGCTTAATTAAATGAGATTCTGCCCCTTAACATAAATCCTGGCTATGCCCGATGCCTCCTCCCTCCTAATATTTTATTCAAGTTGGCACCCCTGATTAACTGTAGCTGTTCACTGCTGCTGCTATTACTACTACTACTACTATTAGGTGTGTATTTTTAAATAAATGTTTTCCTTTTCAGATAATACAGAGCATGGTGAAATCCCAATAAACAGTGCCTTTGCTAGACTCTTTTCAGGCACCTGCTAAAAGCAGTCTTGTTTAGGCAAGCTTACTCAGATGCTTGGGAAGCTGAAGGAATTTTAATCTGTTTTAATAGTTTAGATTTGTATGTTTTAAAGTAGGGTTGTTCATTTTTATTGATTTTACTGCTGTGATTTTTTGTGTTGTTTTATGTTTTGGTAAACAGTTTTGCAGGTTTTTAAAAATAAACTTTATTAAATAAACAATAAATATAAATAAAATAACAGAAGCCAAAACACAACCCATCCTGTAGATTTAAGCATCTGTCCCCAGTGGCCTACTTGTTATCAGAGGTCCAGAATCCACATTCCTTTGTAAGAAAATATGAAATAAAGTCAAAACAAAATCAATGGGGGGGGGAGTGACAGGAAATTTTCCGCACCGGCTAACACCTGACCTTGCTACGCCACTGCATGGGGGCATGCAAAGAAACCCCCTTCAGGTTGAGGGATAAGTCACATTTCTGAACAGAGGCTGTAGCCAGACGGGAACATTTGCACATGGGAGGAGCACAGGGAGAAGAAAACCCCTTCTGCATCTGCAGCAGCACAACTGGGCCACTTCCTCTGTCCCAGATGCAACAAAACATGTCTCTCCCCTATTCAGGCTAAACAAGTAGACAAACTAATGTGAAAGCAGATTTCAGATCTATCCTCAGGAAATGCTAAACAAGGATAAAAGACTCCTTCTCCCAACCTTCTGGGACAAATGAAGAGGGATTATCAGTCTTTGGGTGGCTTGTACTATTAACAGAGGACATGGAACACATAAAATCCTTTTTGGCTATCTGTAATAAAATTCTAACCATCTTGAAAGGTACTTGTAAAACCTTCTGGAAAAATCTAGCAGAGCGTCTGTGGGTTTTGATAAAAAAGAAATGGAAATTGGTGCAGTCTCAAAATAGGCTAGTTCTAAGCTACCCTAAGCCTTTGGGAATCTTGTCACAAGAGGAGTGTAAAGCTCACCTCTGGAGTTTATAAAGGGTATACATGCCTGGTATTCTTAAGAACACTACAGATTTAGGACATGTGGAAGATCTATACTTTGATGCCTTCCATGCCAGGGTGGGGGCCATATTTTGAGACTGGAGACTTGCGAAGATCGTGTATAAACACACACAATATCTAAGGAGGAGTGGTGTATTCATCTTATGATATTTCAAAAATGTGGCATCACCAGCTCCTCTGCTTCCACATACAGATTTGGTCCCCAGGCAACCCCTGACAGAGGCAAATAGGGCCACAACATCTGCCTGGCTTGCAGTGAGAGAGCTCAAAGAGTGTGAACTGGGCTCTCCATTCAAAGCACCTAGCATGGGGGCACCCACAGGTAATAGCTACTTGTCTACTTTCTGCCCATGCTCTGGGGTTGCAGTTTTCAGGATTGGGGACAGGGTGCCACTGGTTTTGCCACCAAGTTCTGTCCAAAAGCCCCACTGAGTTCAATGGGTTCTACTCTCTGGTCACTACTGTGCAGACCATGCCAGCCTTAGGAAGTGGGATGAGGAGCAAACAGGTGAAATCGGAACCACTGGAGATGTTTAGGAAAAGGGCTTCTGTTGGGAAGGGGCTGCCCCATTTGTGCTTCTTCAGGGGCAGGAGAATATCTAGGGCAGGAGAATCCCTGCAGGGCCTCTTAGGTCCCCTTTGCTTCTTCCTCTCTCCCAGGCTCCTCGACTCCTTAGGAAGGATGAAAGAGACGGATCCTGCAAAGCTAGCAAGGATGGAAGGGGGAAGATGGACAGCTGACCCGGTCAGGTTGTCTCCCGCATCCCTCCCCACAACCTCTTAGCGTTCCCTCTCAGGGACCTCCGAGAGATCTGGTGAGTTCCAGGAGAGTGGTGATGCAGACGTGGATGGATGGAGCCGGAGAGATATTGGAGCTTGTTCAGCTTGGGGGTGGGGGGAGGCAGATGGAGATGGAGAAGGGGAGCACCTTTTCAGGCTCCTCCACCTGCCTGCCTGAACCTCCGCTGTTTGGATTCTGTCTGGGATCCTAACATCCTCACGGTGAACCCTGAATGGAGGGATATCAACTCTTTCCTCTCTGAATGTTCTCCATCTAGTCATGCCTTTTTAAACAAGGACCAGGCTTGTCTGAACCTCCCAGGCCTTCTTCAATATTGGCTTCAGAGCTTTTAGGGAAGTTGAAATAACTTCTGTGAGGTCTGTTGTTTTGGCTTCTGTCTGCATTTGACTGACCTCGGAGATGGAGTGGATTCCAGGATTGAGCCAAACAAAATCTATCCCAGATTAAAGCCAAGCAATATGTCAGTTAATACCAATCAACAAAGGCAGTGAAAACTATAGTAAGGCCTCACACCTAACTCTCTCCGGTTCTTCCTCTGTCACAAGCATTTATTAACTTTGTTCAATAATGGATGTGAACCATGTCGCCTTCGCTCTGAGTGGGGTTTGGGTCCAGGACAGCGATACAGAGTTTGCATGACTTACACTAACATGGCAGTGCATTGCTGGGGGAGGGGGTCAGGTGTTGGATTTGATGCTTCTGTGTCACCTGTCACAGTATGCTGGCAGTGTGGCCCCACCGGTTTCAAGAGAGTCATGTGCCCCGCATGCGTGCTGAAACGCTGAGGGGTTGAAGATGCCACACATCAACAATGACATTAAGTTAGACTCCATGGATGTCCGCTTGAGGCTGAAACGGAGCACTCTCAAGTCTCACAGTGAGGTGGGGGGGATTTGTTCAATATTCTGGAGCACCATTTCTTTTTGAGGTTCTAATTAGCTTTTCTCTTCATTGCAGATGGTGATGAATTGGAAGGGAAGAACAAGGGGGCCCAGAACAGAATCCACATAGCAGAGAAGTCATATAAATATTCAGAGTGTGGAGAGAACATCCGTCAGACCTCCCAGTCCACCTCCCATCAAAGAAAGAGCTTCTTTAGGAGTGATAGCTTCACTTCACACGAAAGAACAAAGAGTAGGGAGAAATTGTATCAGTGCAGAGAATGTGGAAAGAGCTTCACTCGGAAGGACAGTCTCACTTCCCATCATAGAATTCATACAGGGGAGAAACCCTATAACTGCATGGAATGTGGAAAGAGCTTTAGTTGCAGCCACCATCTGACTTCCCATCAAAGAATTCATACGGGGGAGAAACCCTATCATTGCTTGCAGTGTGGAAAGAGCTTCAGTCGGAAGCATCATCTCACTCCCCACCAAAGAATTCATACGGGGGAGAAACCCTATCAGTGCTTCGAATGTGGAAAGAGCTTCAGAAAAAGTTCCCATCTCACTTCCCATCAAAAAATTCATACAGGGGAGAAATTGTATCAGTGCTTTGAATGTGGGAAGAGCTTCAGTCGAAGTGCATCTCTCACTTCCCATCATAGAATTCATACAGGGGAGAAACCCTATCAGTGCTTTGAATGTGGGAAGAGCTTCAGTCAGGGGATCTCTCTCACTTCCCATCAAAGAATTCACACTGAGGGACAACCAAAAAGGAAAAAATATTAAACAACCCTTACAAAACACAAGTGTATAAAAAAGAGAAGGGGGGAGAATAACTAAAAATACCCTTTATCACCTTTGTATCATATATATCATATCATTTATCAACCCATAGAAAGGCAGGCTCCCCCAGCTCTCCCCTGGGTGCCCCCCTCTTTTCCCCGTCTCCCACCCTGAGAGATCTTTCCTTCCCTGCATTCCTTGCAGGTCCCTCCCCCCCCTTCCTGTTTTTGTTGTGGTTGTTTAGTCGTTTAGTCATGTCCGACTCTTCATGACCCCCTGGACCAGAGCACACCAGGCACCTCGGTGTTCCACTGCCTCCTGCAGTTTGGTCAAAGTCATGCTGGTAGCTTCGAGAAACAGGTATCTTCCTGTTTTAGATAATTTTTAAACCTTTATTATACCGAAATTTTAAAAATACATACAATATAAAACATTACATTCAAACATTACAGATTATGAATACACAAAAAGTATAAATGAAAGAAAAGAGAGAGAAAAAGTAGAAGAATAGAAAATGATGTTATTTACGATAAAGAAAAGCCTTCCGACTATACTCATTGTACTATTTTGAACTTAAATTTTTTACAGTTTCCTAAATCTTCGCCCCCACACACCTCACATTCTCCTTTTTGGTTCTAGTTTTCTCCAATATTTCCTTATATTAAAGGACTCATTCGATATACTGTTGTTACCTGCTCTGAGCCCAGCTTCGGCTGGGATGGGCAGGATATAAATAAAATATTATTATCATCTGCCATAAAGCTTTTGTTATCACAGTAATCTTTAAGATATTCTTTGATTACTTTCCATTCTTTATTTCTATCTTGTATTTCCTCTTACTGCTCTGGTTATTCTTGCTAATAATAATAATAATAATAATAATAATTTATTATTTATACCCCGCCCATCTGGCTGGGTTTCCCCAGCCACTCTGGGCGGCTTCCAACAAAACACTAAAATACAGTAACCTATTAAACATTAAAAGCTTCCCTAAAGAGGGCTGCCTTCAGATGTCTTCTAAAAGGTTGGTAGTTATTTTTCTCTTTGACATCTGGTGGGAGGGTGTTCCACAGGGCGGGTGCCACTACCAAGAAGGCCCTCTGCCTGGTTCCCTGTAACTTAGCTTCTCGCAGTGAGAGAACCACCAGAAGGCCCTTGGAGCTGGACCTCAGTGTCCGGGCAGAACGATGGAGGTAGAGATGCTCCTTCAGGTATCGGCTGAGACCGTTTAGGGCTTTAAAGGTCAGCACCAACACTTTGAATTGTGCTCAGAAACGTACTTGGAGCCAGTGTAGGTCTTTCAAGACCGGTGTTATGTGGTCTCGGCAGCCGCTCCCAGTCACCAGTCTAGCTGCTGCACTGTGGATTAGTTGTAGTTTCCGGGTCACTTTCAAAGGTAGCCCCACATAGAGCGCATTGCAGTAGTCCAAGTGAGAGATAACCAGAGCATGCACCACTCTGGCGAGACAGTCTGCGGGCAGGGAGGGTCTCATCCTGCGTACCAGATGGAGCTGATAAACAGCTGCCCTGGACACAGAATTGACCTGCACCTCCATGGACAGCTGTGAGTCCAAAATGACTCCCAGGCTGCACACCTGGTCCTTCAGGGGCACAGTTACCCCATTCAGGATCAGAGAGTCCTCCACACCCACCTGCCTCCTGTCCCCCCAAAACAGTACTTCTGTCTTGTCAGGATTCAACCTCAATCTGTTAGCCGCCATCCATCCTCCAACCACCTCCAGGCACTCACACAGGAACTTCACCGCCTTCACTGCTTCCGATTTGAAAGAGAGGTAGAGCTGGGTATCATCCGCTTACTGATGAACACCCAGCCCAAACCCCCTGATGATCTCTCCCAGCGGCTGCATGTAGATGTTGAAAAGCATGGGGGAGAGGACAGAACCCTGAGGTATCCCACAAGTGTGAGCCCAGGGGTCTGAACACTCATCCCCCACCACCACTTTCTGAACACGGCCCTGAACTGTAAGTATGCTGGCAATTTCGTTTGCCATTTGAGTTTTGAGGGGATGGTTTCGTTTTTCCAACTTTTCGCAATTAGAATCCTGGCAGCAGTTGTGGCATACATAAATAATGGTCTATTTGACTTCTTGATTTCCGTTGTCATGATTCCTAACAAAAAAGTCTCCGGGCTCTTGGAACGCGTGTGTCAGGGGCTCAGGAGCAGAGGCACAGGAAAGGGAGGAAATAGAGAGCGAGGGGGAGGAATCCGAAGGAAATGTTAGCGATGACAGCGGTCCGAGGTCTCTGAGTCTTTCCAGCGAATCGGAAGATTCACAGAAAGGGGCGCCCATGGTCAGAGCAAGGGGGGTGCCTAGGGGGACACCCCAGGAAGAAGGGGCCAGAGGGGACTCAGAGAGCAGCAGTTGGAAATCAGGACCAGCTTCCCCACCAGAGCGCAGTAGGGGGGAGGAGTCCCAGGTATCGGGATCAGGCGGCTCACCGCCAGCGGGAGGATATGAGTCAGGATTGGCCACACCTCCATCGGGGAGCGAGGAAACGGTCAAGAGGAAGGTTGAAGGCTGGGCGCGCGCGCCAAGTTCAAATGCACAGGAGGGCGGCGCAGTGAGTAGCCCGGATAGGGAGCCAGGTCCTAAAGCCCGCCAAAAGGAGGGAGAAGAGTCAGGGGGGTCAGCGTCAGCGTCAGAAGAGTCCAGAAAGGATGAGACCACGGGGGGCAGAAGGACCCTGAGGAGAAAGGAGAGACGGAAGAGGTGGAGTAAGGTTAGAGTCTTAAGTTGGTGTACAGGGGGTGGAGACTCAGATGGAGCTTCGCCGGTCTAGCTTCTAAGACGTAGAGCTGCGCGCTGCGGCTTGAAAATGGAAACTGTACTTCAATAAAGACTTTTGTACATTACTGCCGGCTAGCGTTGGTCCTCTGTGAGCTGGGACCTGGAGGCGGCTCTGACAGCGTGAATACTGGAAAACTGTCCTCCTCCTTTGTGTGTCCTCCTTCATTCAAAATAAAGGAATCTTAATATAAAACATGGGGCTCAGGCCAGCAGCCAGTGGCAGAGCAGTCCAGCTCCCTCCCACGCTGCGGACAAAAAGCCGAAAAGGCCGCAACGTGCCCAACCGAGCATGCCAAAAATGCGGCCTAGCCTGGCGGAGGGGCCAAATCTCTCCCCCACCCCCATCCAGGCAAAGCAAAGAAGGCTGGCTACTTGCCTCAATCCAGCCGCCTGGACACGCTCCTGATCTTGGAAGGAAGAACAGCAAAAGAGGCTTGAGCAACGGAGTCATCCTCTTTCCTTTTGGCCTTAGGCCCACCCCCGGCCGGCCGTCCATTGTCCTCCCTGGCCAAGGGCAGGTCAAAGGCCGGATCAAGCAGGTAGGTGGCACCCGCCCAGCTGAGCCCCGCTCGGTGCTGCAAACACCACCCACCTGTGGGGAAGGGAGGGTGGATATTCTGGGATGTGGTGCAAAAGTTTTAAAAGTTAATGTCGCCCCATGCTCAGAGTTCATACTATTTGAACCTGTTGCGCAACAATAAAGGTTCTAAGTCTACTGACTGCTGTTTTGCTCCAAATTACTTGGCTGGAATTTCCTTCTTTTACTGACCACATGGACCAGTGGGGGACTTGTACCCCAACGAGCTGGGCTGCTGAGTAGTCTCTCAACCCAGAGTTTTCTTTCACAGAGGCCATTTAAAGTTCCTTTCCCCATTTGTCAGGAGCCTGATCTCCATTTGGGGTTCCTCCTTCCGCACCCCAAGGTTCCTCCAAGGCCTTGGGAAAGGAAACTGATGCAGGCTCTGGTTGCTGCCCAGGGCCCTGCAGGGGATTCAGGCTGGGGGGGGCTGTCTCTTCCTCTGGCCATTGCAGCCCCCAGGAAGCCTTGGAAGAAAGGCAGGAGACCCTCAGCAGACAACAGCCAAGCTTGTTTCTTCTCCAAAATGGCTTCCTCTTCTGAAGCCGCTTGCCTGGCCTCTTCCAATGGAGAGGCCTCCTCTGTTGGGCAAACATGGCGAGGAAAGAGGCAAAGCCTGCGGAGGCAAAGCCATCATGGCAGGAAGGCGGCTGAGGAGACCCCGTGAGCGCTGGCACCCAAAGGTGCCACCCTCCTTCAGCCAGGAGGAGAAACCCCAAAAGCGTGGGACCCATGTGGCCCACAGGGGAGCCATGGCATCTCTGGGAGCGGCTGGGGCCTCCAGAAATGAATAATTTGATGGATTGAGGAAATGGAAATGGAAATGTATGGGGGGTGGGTGGGAAGGCAATGGTCTTGACTTTGGTACATCTGTATTGTAAAGTACAGTACTGTAATATGTGAAAACTAATAATTAAAAAAAAGGAGCTGAGCTGGATTCCTAAAGAGAACAGGAAGCGGAGATTTCGCTGCACTTCAGCCCCTGCATGCGCGCAGACATGCGCACGTGGGAATTCACGCCAGTCCCGTGTACACCCGCCACCCTCGCGCGAGTCAGCGGCCACATCTCCGTTCTCAGCGGCTCCCGCCCAAGTTCATGTTTTTCTAAAGCTCCAGAAGAGGCTGGCGGTGCTGCTCGTGCTGCGCTTGGCCCGGGGTGCGAGTTGCAAGCTGGTCTGGTCCTCCTCAGGCCCCCCCCCCAGGTCTGCCTGAGAGACTCCGCAGGGGGAAGGGGGCTGTTGCTGCTGCACCCCCAGAATTATTCTTTGGGGGGGGGGGAGGCCAGGAAGATGCTCTGGGAGCAAAGCCCCCCCCCGCCTCCAGGGGGCGCACAGAGCAAAAGAGACGCCTGGCCGGAGAGAGGGACGGGCGAGTGGAAAGAATCCAGACCCGGGACCCTGTAAGAAATGCCTTGACATTATGACAACACTCGCCACTTAGGAACGGGCTGCTTACAGAGGAAGACATGGTTTGGAAAATCATCTGTATTAGTTTTCAAATACAATATTCCAATAAAAGCCTCATTATAACAATGCCACATTATAATACCATTAATAATATGAATCATTCAAAAGCCAAATTGTACAATTTAGGTGTGCCCCCCCCACGTGCTGGAATTGATGGTTTGATTTACTTTATTTCTGTGTTCCAAAATCTTATAGATTTCCATCACACTCCAGTCAGAAAAACAAACCCTTATACCCCAAATGCAATTTTAACGACTTCCATTCACATTAACACATTCAATGATTTATAGTCCTACAGGTGAAGCATTTAAACTCTCTCTTTGTTCTTTTTGTTATTCTGTCCATGGTGTTTCTTCCTGTCCTTGTAATATATTAGGTCTATCTTTTGTCAGTTGCTGTTCTCCATCATGCCTCGGGCAGAGCTAGTGTCCCGCTGCTGTTTCAGAAGTTCTCCATTGCTCTGTCCGGAGCTTCAGTGTTTTGCAACATTAGCAGCAGCTGCAAAAATCATAGTGTCCCTAAAAAATATCCTGTTTTCGCCATTTTTCTCTCAGCCCGGGGAGTAGAGCAAGCTGTCGAACTTAAAATAACTCAGTAATGAACCTTCTTTGGCAAGCTCACAGCTTCCTCTTATCCCTCCATTCAGCCAAAGATAAAGGGTTACACTTCCAATTAAATTCAGTTTAGTCCGAGGATGATAAAGTTTCCATCATAAACCTTTTGTAGAATAGAGCTGCTCGCCCTCCCCCCCTTTTTATTTTTACTTTACACACCCAAATCCATTTGATGTTATATTCCATCTCTGCAATCCATTTTTCACTGCTAGACATTGTTTGGATAAACATGACAATATCTGAGATGAGTTTATGGCTAGTAACATCTACATGTGTGTTAGGATAACGACCCTGTATCAATTTATATAAGAATGTTTGAGAGTATATTGCATTGCATTTTTGTATATTGTTATTTTTTCTTACACATCTTTGTTATCCCCCCTTCCCCACTTGTTTCTCTGTATCACTTAATTTTTTTATAGCTGAAATTCTTTCAATAAAATATTAACATTGCAGAGAGAGAGAGAGAGAGAGAGAGAGAGAGAGAGAGAGAACGGCCCATCTAGCTCAGCATCCTGTTCTCCCGAAGGTTTAGCTCCCTGGCAGGACTCGAACGCAAGACCAGTGCTCTCCCCTCCTGCAGCTTCCAGCACCTGCTATTCAGAAGAACTGCTGCCTCCAGCTGTGGGGGCAGAGCATAATTATGACATGCAAAACTAATATTGTTTAATTATTATGCAATTCTACTTTTACTTGTTCCCCTCCCCCCCCCAAAAAAAAACAACTTCCACTGATTCCAACTAGTTAAAAGCTTTTCCAGATATATAGTAAATTATCCTAGAGCTGTTTAACCATTAGGGCTGTGCAGAGTCACCCTGATCTCCCCTGGATCAGTCAGGCCAGGGGTCAAGCACCCCAGATCCAGCCCCAGATCAGTTCAGGGGCACAGCTAATGTTTAAGTGGGGGTGGGGTTTAATCCCTAATTAAATGTACAATCTGGAGGGGCAAGGAGGAGATTCTGCATCTCTTCTCCGCCTACAGAGAGGAGGAGTAGCAGTAGGGAGACAGCGCTTTGATGGAGGTAAGAAAGACTTTATTTTTCCAAGTCTGCCCTGTGACGTTTTAGAACAATATATCTGATATCGTTCTAATAACTTTGAACAGGTCAGTGTAGATCCAGCCTCAGAGTCCCTGCACTTTGCAAAAAGGATATGGGGGGGCGCTTATACAGAGATCTAAGGCTGAACAGGAGCTGTTGTGTTGCCCCTTCATTTAGGGAGAATATTCACCGCCCTTCTCTTCCAATATCTGGCTATCAAGCGGAATTTTCCTTTGTCCCCCCTTTCGCTCATCATCTCCTCCTCCTCTGGCAGAAGAGCCTCCTTCTTCGCAATCTTCTGTATGATCTCTGCTTCTTTCTTCACATCCTTGAGCAACTGGATCCTTTTCTGATATCCAAGCTTGCATTCCTCCTCTTCAGACGCAATGAGCATGTCGATGTATTCTGGGGTGGAGAGCGGGTTGGGCTTCAGGGCAATTTCCTGCAGGCGCCGCAGGCTTTGAGACGCTCTCTGGATGTTTTCGAACAAATTTTCTCTTACTTTGATGTACTCCTGGCTGAGGTGCCAAATCAGCTCCTCCGCTGTCATAACCCCATGGCAGGCGTACTCGTACTTTTTCTTCAGCTCCGCATATGTCTTCTTCTCTTTCCTTATTTCGTCCTTAAATTGGTAATTTTGGTTGTGGTGGTCGCTGGCTGAGCACTTGCCAGGACAAACGTTGCATGTTCCTGAGAAGAAACTGATAGCGGAGCAAAAGCGGTTCAGCAGGTCCCAGGTATGCCAGCAAGGATAGTGGCAGGTGACCTTGCAGTTCTTGCAGTTGGTTGCATATTGATGAGCTCCAGAGAGGTCTTGCTTCACTTTGATGGTAACTGGGAACTCATACTCAAAATCTCTGTTGGCTGCCATGTCAGCTTTGTGCTGGTCAAGGACTTGTTCCGTTTCCTTCAGTTCTTCCAGTTTGACCAGCCCGGTTTTGATCTGGGGCAGCAGGCCCTGCACAACCGTCTCCAACTCTTTCCGTTCCCTGAGCACTTCCTTCGTCAAAGACAAACTCTTCGCGTTCAGTTTGCTTAGTGAGTCAAAGTAGGTCTTCATGCTGATTATACCCATTTTCCAAAACATTTCGTCAAAGTTAGGGCTCTCCCCGTCCCCCACGACATTGTTGGCAAACAGGGCGGAATTGTTGAATTTGAAATGCACAGGGTTCCCCTTGCCATCTTTGGTGCATGGAACGTTGGCCGTCTTAATGGCCTCAAGGACCAGGGGAGTCTGTGAATCTGCAAAGGTGATCAGGAACTGGATGTTCTCCTTGATATCTTTCCCAAAGATGGAGAGCACGGAATCAAAGACGTACTTCTCGGCTGCTGTTAAGCGATTTGTGGAAGCCTTGACCACAAAGCAGACACAATCGATGTGGTCAATGCCTCCTGGGATGGAGAAAAACTCACGGATCTTCTCCACTAACTTTTTGTCCTGTTCTATTCCTCTCGTGTCTCCGAATCCTGGAGTGTCAACAAAAGTGAGAGAGCAAGGGATCTTGAGACCCTCTTGATAGTTCACCACATAAGCCCTCACTTCGGATGTCTGGCTTTCTGCTTGGTTTCTGCCAGTCACTTCATCAATAAGTTTGAACCGGAATTCATCTCCCCATTGCACGCCCAGGATGTAGTTGATCATCCCATTGATGAGAGTGGTTTTCCCTGATCCAGACGCTCCCATCATCATGATCACTTTGTTGGCGATCTGCAAGTTCTCTTTTCCTAGATGGTACTTAGGAGACGTTTCAGACGCCTTTTTCAGTTTTAATGCATAAACAGAAGGTTCACCCCTTTCTACAAGGATACTTTCTTTGAGATATTTCTGAGGTGGTTTGATTTTACTTCTTTCCTGTGTTCTGGAAGATGCCATCTTCTTTTTAACAAACTTGCTGTCACAATTAAAAGAGAAACACATGCATTAGAAAAATAAATGTACTTTTCTTCCTATCATTATGATTTTATTGCTTTCGACACACGTCTCAGGAAAAAGTACAAAATGCAATAAAAACAGTTCAAAAATATTCTAAAACAAATAGTAGCAACTTACAAAATAAAAAACCCAGTGCCAAGCAGACTGTCAAGGCACAAACTTGTTGGAACAGAAAAATGTCTGCTGTTTTTTTCTGGGTGCCTGTCCTATCTTGACAGAAATGCTGTTCCACAGATCAGAGGCAGCCACACTAAGAGCCCTGCTCTGATTTACCAGTTAGAACCTGGGTGCATATCTAGGGTAAGAATTTCTCGGTTATCAAAGAAACAAACAAACAAAATCAGGACTGTCCCAAGTCGGAACATTCAGGTGTGATTCCAGTAATGCAGAGGATCGGGCCCCTTCCAACTCTGCAACTCTATGACTCTATGATTTGGAGCATATGGGAGACCCAAATGCCATCATCCCACTCACCCCAAAGTAACATAACTCACTCATCCCCCGTCCCAAAGTCTCTGCTGTGGAGCTGAAGGAACCAAAGTGTTCAGAACGAAACAGACTTGATTCCCATCACTTGGGGGTAACCAAGGGCAGAGGTGAAATCTAGCCCCCACTGCTATGTTATGTCTTAGCCACCATGTTGCATTCTGAACCCTATCCATATGGAAGCCTCCCTTTCCAAGAAGGCTTCTGGTCTCACCAAGCATCCACTAGTCTACTTGTGAGGTGACAAGGGTTAGGCCCAACATGACCACAGGGCTCATTCGCAGTGAGAGCTGGGCTCTCAACCAGGCCCTCTGGCTTGCAGCCAGCTGAGATGCTATGGTTGACGCCCGGAATTTAAAATGTTAACTATTAGCAAAGAGGTTTTTGGATCCTGGGCTGTTGTTCTTTGGCCAGAGTGTCTAGGTGTGTACTGCCTCTGCACCCTTGCTTTGCAAAAAGCAAATAACCAAACCTTTATTCTTGCATCAAAAGACACCTACACCCTGACACCAATTACCCTCTTCTTTCTGTTTCCAAATACACTTTGCCAGGTGCTCAGGTCACCTCTTAAAAATCATTTCCTTGTCTTCTCCAAGGGCAGTGATGGGAGTTGGCCTTCCTAATCTCAGTCGTCTAAAGATATGGACAATTTGCCCTTTGCTTTGATACGGATCGGAAGGGGGGGTACCTCCTCTCCCCCTCTCCCTTGAACGACCGAGGCGATGACCTCAAGGGTACCCACCGTTCACCCACCCTCAGTTCCCCTCACCGTTGCACAAGCACCACACTTCTCCCAGACCCCCCCCTTTTTCCTTCTTTCTTCCACGAGCGAAATAAGCTCAAATATATGAATATATTCTCCTATCTCTTCCTATGGCTATTTGCGCTCCATACTTAGAACGAGTAGACCGGGTGTTCCTGTATCCCCGCTTATTCCTATGGCTGTGTTTTAGCCAATCACAGCCATGCATTCGTCCTGCAGGAGCTAGCTCAGGGAGCCCTTGCACGCCTCATTGAACCTACTGACAAGCTGCTGACGGCCCCCCACTGTGAGAACAATGGATCCGAAACCAGAGACCTCGTAAAACTGTCAAAATGTATCCATTCTTGCTACAATGTGTCCATTTTGTTTCCGCTTTTGATCACCAATACGGAATAGGTCAGACAGCATAGGAAACCTTTGGAAATTGACATAAAATCAACCATAACTCCGATTTCCTAGCTCTTGGTGTCATTCAACTCAGCCCCCTTTGGACTCCATGATGGCACCCCGACCTCCATAATCCCTGAAACGGCAGGGCACGTACACAGGAACTTCTTAATCCTGTCGGATCGTTTCGCCTAACCTTTCCTCCGGGCAATACTAGGTGACAGACGATGCATATCTCTGGCCCATTGTCTTGCCACCACCGGTACTCAATAAATGTTTACCTATGCATATCTCTCGCTCTACATATTCCCCCCTCCCTTATCTTAAATGTTAATTAATGTAACCCCACCTTTCCCTAATATATTCATGACGTGTGAAATATATTCATGATGTAACCCGTGAAACCCAACCTTCCCATAATGTATTCATGACGTTTCGTGCACTGTATTCTGGGACTTGGAGGGAACTTTTAAAAGTTTATGTCGCCCCATTCTCGGGGTTCAATCTCGTTTTGAACCTGTTGCGCAATAAACTTGGATCTTCGTACTTTGCTCCTGAGTCCGGCTGAGCTTCCTTTCCTCCGCAAAGACCCACGGACTCTGTCCGATTGGCTGGGTGGCAGGGTAAATACGCACCCAGATTTCCGTAACAGCTTACTGCTCTCTTCCTCTGTTTACAGAGTCCCTCTCCCCAGCTATCCAACTCATGTAGAAATATTGAATGTCGGAAACTGGAAAACATTCTTTTGTGTGTCTTGGGAGGGGTGTGTGTTTCATAGTTAACTTTCAGACAGAGGGAGACATGCTGGGAGTGAGAGGCAGAGAGAAGCAATCCCATGCTCATGCAGCAAGTTGGCAGCAGCAGAATAGACCCAGCAGTAGAGAAGAAATTGAAATTGAAATACTTTATTGTCACTTGTACAACTTGTATACAGTGAGATTACTCGAGCACCCTCCCACTCAGCTCTCTTCGTCTTAATTCCCCTTGTTTACTGACGCACACCCACGAAACCCAAAAGTCAGTTGCCCTGCTGTTATCTTTTCATTCAGCAGCCTAACAGCCCACGGATAGAAGCTGTTCTTCACCCTGTTGGTGCGACTAATCATGCTTCTATATCTTCTGCCCGAGGGCAGGAAATCAAGAAAGTGCCGGCCAGGGTGTGAATCATCCCTGAGAATTTTCCTCAACGTTCTTCTTCTATTTCATCCAGCGGATTCACGGAACAGCCCATAATATCTTGTGCTGAGTTTGGATTTGATATCCCGCTTTATCACTACCCGAAGGAGTCTCAAAGCGGCTAACATTCTCCTTTCCCTTCCTCCCCCACAACAAACACTCTCTGAGGTGAGTGGGGCTGAGAGACTTCAGAGAAGTGTGACTAGCGCAAGGTCACCCAGCAGCTGCATGTGGAGGAGCAGGGAAGCGAACCCGGTTCCCCAGATTACGAGTCTACCACTCTTAACCACTACACCACACTGGTGCCCTCCCAGGTGCGGGATAGCTGCTCAGGTGCACAGAGCAGTGAATGTGCCGTGCAGCCGGCGGCGAAGCAAGCTGCCCACAGGGGTGGAATGAGCCACTGATGGCGGACATTTAGTGCGCTGCCTGCCTGCGACTCCTAAGCCTCCCCCAGCTGGCAAAACGAAGGGGAAAGGGGGGAATGCCACCAGCAAAGCGGCGCAGCTCCCCCTGACAGCGAAGACACCCGGGGCGATCCACCCCCACCGCACCCCCTTCCTCTGCCCCTGAATAGACCATGTTGGCTGCAGTCTCTTATCCTCCTGTCTGTCTCTGCTTGTTTCTTAACTGAGTCACATGTCCACAAGGATTTTCACTTGCTGCTGGGATTTAGGACTCTTGGGCTTATTTTCAAAGTTTTTGGAGGGCCTTCAGTGGCAACTAACAGAGAGAGAGAGAGAGTGCCCTCTCTATGCTGGTCTTGCAGTAAAAATTGCAGTTTTCATGGTTTCATTTTGTTTTTCCTTTTAATGTATATTTAACTAACATTTCCATGTTAATCTTTCTGTAAAGCTGGTAAAAACTACTGTATGGGAGGCTTTAAAAGCAGTAATGGGAGGTCAAATAATTCAAAAGGCATCATTAAAATAAGCAAAGGGAGAAGGCAACTTATGGTCCAAACTGAGCAGCTGTGGGGGTTGCTCTACAAAAACATTATAGAAAATTAGAGGTATTAAGAAAACAATATGGTCTCATAAACTGTGCTCAAACAGAAAAAAGCTGAGGTTTGTAAGACAGTGTTTCTTTGGAAAAGGAAACAAACCTGGCAAATCGTTACCAGATTTTCTAACAAAGAGCAATATATAAAAAAGCAGCACAACCATCTTCTCCACTCCTCCATTGTCTCTTGAGACAGACGGATGCCAACATCCCGTTCCCACGCAACCACCCTGCAGCAGCTCCAATCTCACCTTTTCTCTCTTTTCCAGATTTCCAGGGTCCTGGTGAAATCTCAGAGGAGAAATCACGCTCTCCTCTGCTCTTTGTGGTTCCTGGCTCCTGCTGTTTGCTTCTCCTTGCCTACTTAAATACCCTTCCCACTGCACACCCCACCCAGTTCCTCCAGAGTCCTCATTGCCCTGGTTATTATGGGTGGCTGTCCGCAGAATCATGCATCCCACCCAGAGGAGGAGCTAGCTGCTCTGGCACCCAGGGGCGGGGACATGGGGGCAGGGCAAGCGCCCCAGGGGGCAAGATGACCAGGGGGTGGAGCGAGCCACCCATGGCGGGCTGCTTCCTGGGCGGCAGTGGGGAGGGAGCTGCACCACTTGGCCAGCAGCCTTCCTCCCTTCCCTCTTCCTTTTGACAGCTCGGAGGAGGCTTTCCTCCCCAAGGAAACAGCCCCCCCGGGAGTGGGGGGCGCAACGGCATGCCACCCACCCAAACCTCCCCTGAGCTGTCAAAATGAAGCATGAAGGGGGGAAGGCTGCCGGTAAGGCAGCACAGCTCTGCTCCTTCCCCCAATGGCTTGGGGTAGACTTGGGAGTCGTGGGCGGGTGGGCGGCGCACCAAATGTCACCCCCCTCAGTGATGACACCTGGGGCGAGCCACCCCCCCTTCCTTCGTCCCTGATCCCACCTCCCCTGTCATGGAATCACAGAACTGAAGAGTTGAAAGGTACCCAACTCCTGCAATGTCATGCAGGAATCGCAGCTAAGCAATCCAGCCTCAGTTTAATAACCTCCAATGAAGGTGAGACCAGCTCTTATCACCAGGAAGTTCTCCCTCATGTCTAGTAAGAATCACCTTTCTGGTAATTTGAAACCATTGGCTTGGGTGCAGCAAGAAACGAACTTTTTCCGGAAAGAGCGATCTGAAGTTTACAGCATGTTATTCCCTGAGGGAGAATTATCTAAAATGATTTACAGCTGTTATCTGACTCCAAGTAGGCTTGCTAAGATGTATAAGACTGAATTAGAGAAGTGCTGGAGATGCAATGAGGTCGAGGGGACGTTCTTTCATATGTGGTGGACCTGTACAAGGGTAAAAGAGTATTGGGAAATAATTTATAATGAATTTTTAAAAAGTTTAAAAGCACTCTTCCAAAAAAGCCAGAGTCCTGTTTGTTGGGGATAATTCAGACAGAAATTCCCAGGTGTCAAAAAAGGTTATTTCTGTATGCCACCACTGCGGCCCGTGTTTTGTTAGCCCCAAAATGGAAAACGAGCGAGGTCCCAACCAAAGAAGAATGGCAACTTAAGCTGATGGAATATGTGCAGCTTGCAGACCTAACATATAGAATAAGAGAACAAGAAGAACATATAGTGGTACCTCTACTTACAGACGCGATCCATTCCAGGGTGTCGTTCGCACCCCGAAAAGTCCGTAAGTAGAGCGCTGCACATGCGCGTGGCACGATATAGCGCTCCTGCACATGTGTGAAGCGGCGAACCTGGAAGTAAACACTTCCGGGTTTGCCGCATTCATAACCAGAAAAAACGCAACGTGAAGCAAATGCAGCTCGAGGTATGACTACATTTAAAGAAGACTGGAAGGTATTTGGGGGAATTGTGTACACTTGAAAACGCTGGCAGCATTAAGATAAATTCAACAATGTAAATAAGTTTTGATGGATGTAATAATGGAATACTGAATGGTTTAATTTATATAAGATATGTGGGGATTTATGTTATGCAAACCATGGGAAGAGAAGAAGGGAAGTCATCAGTATTTTAAGGTTGTTTAAATGAATATTCTAAATTGTAAAACAGAAGATTTAATAAAAATTATAAACAAAAAACCAAAAAAACTGCCAAGCTTCTATTCCCTCCTCTCGTCTAAGTGGCAGCGCACCAGCTAGTCAAACATGACTGTCCCATCACCTCTGAGTCTTCTCTTTTTCAGGTGAAACATACCCACTCATTCCTTTTCATCTTCCAAATGCATTCTCCTCCATGAATGTAGCCAGGGGTTGGGGTGAGGCAGCTGCCCCCCCAAAAAAAATCAAGTAAAAGAATGAAAATATTTAACTAAAAGGAAACGCATCCATTCTTAAGGAAATCAGCCCTGAGTGCTCACTGGAAGGACAGATCGTGAAGCTGAGGCTCCAGTACTTTGGCCACCTCATGAGAAGAGAAGACTCCCTGGAGAAGACCCTGATGCTGGGAAAGATGGAGGGCACAAGGAGAAGGGGGCGACAGAGGACGAGATGGTTGGATAGTGTTTTCGAGGTTACCAGCATGAGTTTGACCAAACTGCGGGAGGTAGTGGAGGACAGAGGTGCCTGGCGTGCTCTGGTCCAGGGGGTCACGAAGAGTCGGACACGACTAAACGACTAAACAACAACAACAACAATAAATTGTAGAAAGATTTGGGCAGGTTGTTCTAAGCACTTGGGGTAAAAAGAAAAGAAAAAGCAATTTAAAAACAACTGTTGTTGAGACATTTCATTCTGAATCTGCTAGACAGAGCCAGACAGAGGATAATGACAGGTGGGTTTCTGCCCCCCCCCCAGCACAAATACTGGCTGCCCTTCTGGCCTGGGTGAAACTAAAAGCATTATTTTCTGTGTGTGCACTGGCTATGAGTCACTGAAAAGTCCCTGTGTCGGGGATGAGAAAGGGACAACAAAAATTCACAAGTTTTTTAAAACAACTTACCATATTTCTAAGCACCCTGATTGGCTCTCAGCCAAATACGGAGGGAGGTGTGTTTCCTCCAACCATTTGCTCTTCCAAAAGTGTGTGCGTGTCCACACTCCCAAACACTTGTCTGTGTTTACCTCCAACCACTTGTCACCACTCCCTTTCAGAACCCGCTTCCTTGGTCACCTTCCTGGAAACACACCTATTTCTGGTTGATTGTAAAACTTGTTTTATTATTCAAAATTTCAATAAATATCTTTTAAAAAAAAGAAACACACCTATTTCGAGAAGCTATTCAAATAAAAAGTTGGATGGCAGTGTGTGGGTTTGTTTGTTTTTTATATAGCTGGTTGAGTGTGGAGAGTTTAACTGGAGCGGCGTGGCTGATTTTCCCACAGAGCAGGTTGAAACCTGAATTTCAGATGGGAGCAGGGAGACCACAGAGTGAAAACAGAGCAGAAGTTAAATGAGGTGGGGGAGAGCACAGCCACAGGTAAAAGACTGATATTGGGGCTGGAGCACCCCCTCTTAGTTCAAAGTGTTGGTGCTGACCTTTAAAGCCCTAAACAGCCTCGGCCCAGTAGACCTG
Organism: Podarcis siculus; assembly: GCA_034642415.1. Taxonomy (NCBI): domain Eukaryota; kingdom Metazoa; phylum Chordata; class Lepidosauria; order Squamata; family Lacertidae; genus Podarcis; species Podarcis siculus. The sequence goes on along the minus strand of JAXCMG010000158.1, from coordinate 811 downwards.
AAGGAGCATCTCCACCCCCATCGTTCTGCCCAGACACTGAGGTCCAGCACTGAGGGCCTTCTGGCGGTTCCCTCACTGCGAGAAGCCAGGTTACAAGGAACCAGGCAGAGGGCCTTCTCGGTGGTGGCACCTGCCCTGTGGAACACCCTCCCATCAGATGACAAGGAGATGAGTAACTATATAACCTTAGAAGACGCCTGAAGGCAGCCCTGTTTAGGGAAGTTTTTAGTGTTTGAAGTTCTATTGTGCTTTTAATTCTGTTGGGAGCTACCAGAGTGGCTGGGGAAACCCACCCAGATGGGCAGGGTATAAATAAATTAGTAGTAGTAGTAATCTTATCACGTCTGTTCTGCCCCCCTAACAAAATCCTGCCCCCCCCAAAAAAAATTGGCTATGCCCATGATGTCAGGGGGTTAGACTAGATTACCCTCATGGCCCCTTTCAACTCTACCATTCTCTGCTTCTTAAGAAGCATATTAGAAGACTACCAGAATGAGAGGGGCAGGGAAACAGAAGAGCTGAAATGGGTAGCAGGACTTTATTTTATTATTCTTTTTCTACTATTAATAATCCACCTTTCCTCCACAGAGCTCAAGACACCATGCATGGTTATTATTATTTTATTATTTATATACCGCCCTAAACCTGGAGGTCTCACAGAATAAAATCAAAATATAAAACCATAAAATACATAATCAAAATATAAACAACCCCAGACCCAGACAACCCTATTTTCCAGGGACGGTCCTGGATTTACAGAACCCATCCCAGCGGCAGCTAAAAAAGCCAATGCAATTCTGGGCTGCATCAA
>JAXCMG010000157.1:72701-84610 GCA_034642415.1 Podarcis siculus | reverse complement strand
CCGGGTGTCACCACTGGGGGGGGTGACAAAATGCTGGGCGGCACGCACCGTGGGGCCTGCTGCGTGCCTGAGCCACCGTGCGCAGGCTCTGTGCTGCCCACATGGTCTGCCCGCTGCCTGCCCCCCAGCTGTAGGGCAGCTGAATTGGAGGAGGCAGGCAGTGGCGTCGCAAGGTGTGGGCAGGAGGGGGCAGTGCGCCCTGTGTTCCATGCCTGGGAGAGTAACAAGATGGCACTCTGTGGGGTGCTTGCCCTACCGCCCTGGTCCGGGTGCAGCGGAGTGAGCAGGGCCTTGCAGAGCCAGTCAGAGGCCCGGGCCAGGTAGATAATTTGTCCCCCCCCTTTTTTTTTACCCTGGCGATAACTGAAGCCTTATAAATAAGTAAGTATATTTTCACAAAAGTTATGGTGACAAATAATTTTATTTCAAGGCTTGGACCGTATCTGCATATAAAGACAAAATGGAAAAGAGAGATGAATATGCTAAGCGAGGCTCCCTTTGGAATCGGAGGCCCCTCTGTCCGGGCGCAAGCCGCCATCGTGGCACCACCGCCGCATGTGGAGGACCCTCCGTTCACGTCTACAGCCACAAGCAGAGGATCTCACCGACGTCCGTACGGCTCTTAGGCGGCGCCGGTAGCAAACTGCTATGTACAACACATGCGCGGTGTCACACGCATGTGCTGTGCGTAGCGACACTGCACATGGGCTGTACATAGAGGTTTGCCACCGGCACTGCTGGAGCGCTGTACGGATGGCGGTGGGATCCCTCTGCAGCCAGCAAGAGCCACTTATGGCGGGCGGGGGGCCCCCCTCCCAGCCCCCCTCCCTGCCCGCCTTGCCATAAACGGCTCCCGCTTTGCCGCTTTATAGCGAGGGAGGGGGGCAGAAGGGAGCCGTGGCTCCTGAGAGGACGCAGCTTTGGCAGCGCCCCGGCAAGGCGGCATAGCTCCCCCCCTCCCCTGACGGCTTTAGGTACTTGGGAGTTGCGGGCGTGGGGACGCAGAGGCGTAGAAAGGGGGGTGGACATTTGGCCCCAACTCCCAAGCTGTGATGTGGGGAGGGGTGACCAGCTGGGCTTGCTATGCCTCTAGAAGCAGGCAGACTCCAGAGGCCCCACGGTGTGCCCTGCCCCTATGGAAGCAGGTACTTAAAAGGTGTCAGGATCGAGGATGATGAACAAGGGTGGGCGGTGGTCTTATGTTTCTACACACCAAACACTTCTTTTCTTTTCTTTTTTTGAATTTGCATTTTATTTATTTATTAACATTCTTATATTACATCGGTAAACGTTGTCATATTACATTACAGGACTTACTATAATGTAATTTCCAACATGTATACATAAATTATATACGAATTTTAGATACCTAGAAGGAAAATGAAACAAACAAACAAACAAGAACAAAGAGAAAAAACAAAATCCCCCCCCCCAAAATCATATACATACCAACACAATAGACTCCCTGTCTTTCCCATCGTATATTCCTTTTTTACAAATGAATGTACTCTTATTATTGTATATTTCTTTACATATTTCTAATACATATATTTCTAATACATATTTCTAATACATATTTCTAATATATGTATTTCTAATACATTTCTAATACATATTATGTATATTTATAATACATTTCTAATACATATTATGTATATTTCTAATACATTCCTATATCAATATGTGCTTTTAGTCTTATTTCTCAACTCAGTCTCACTCCAACGTCATTCAAATGCTAGCACAGATAGCGAACCTTTACTGTATTTTTGAACATATGTTTTATATCTATCCCACTTTCCCATTAATTTTTGTTTTGAATTGCCTCTCAGGGTATTTGTTAACTGCGCCATTTCAGCAAATTCTTGTAGCTTGTCATGCCAGTCCGTTATTGTTGGGTCTTCTTGTTCTTTCCAAACACACCAAACACTCCTACGGACATATCTGTGATGTATCGATGATGCTGTTGATAAATGTGTTATGGGAAATGGAGAGAGGTCTTAAAAGCTCACGCAACCCTATGCTTGGAGTTCCTACTCTTGGTGTGTTTGAACCTTCCTGCAACAATTAAACATCAGGTTTACTGGCCGCCATTTTGCTTCTTTAACTTGGCTGGAGACTCCTCCTTTTGCTGACCAAAGGGACCTGCAGGGAGTGGCACCCCGACGGGCTGGACCATAGCTGTCAACTTTTCCCTTTTCTTGCGAGGAATCCTATTTGGAATAAGGGAATTTCCCTTTAAAAAAGGGAAACGTTGACAGCTATGGGCTGGACAATGGAGTAATCCGCACCCCAGGATTTTTCCTTATCAGTTCGCAAGCACACCGGAAGCGCTGAACATGGATGTATAGCTTGGTTCATCTGAGCTCTCTGGCCTCCATCTGAATCAGGAGACACTGGGCTGCCTCTGACGCCCGCTCCCTCTCCCCGCAGTGCCCGAATTCGCCAAGATCAAGGTGTGGCCGTCGTGCGAGGTCAGCGACATGGTCCTGGTCTGGTACCACTGCGACGGCATCGACCCGACGTGGCGAGTCCCTGACCGCGAGGAGTTCCTGCCGCGCCCATGCCCCTTCCGCGGCCTCACCGAACACTTTGTCAACGTGCACATTGAGGTGCTTGCGGGGGCACAGCCAGGCAGGGCGCTGTGACGAGTCGGGGGTCCCGAGGGAGGGGGTGGGCAGGCGTCCCGGCGTGATCTGATGGTGGCACTTGGTAAGGCTCGGTGGCAGGATTTGTGCGGGGTTGGGGGGAGTGTGGAGGGGAAGTCCATGCAGAGCAGAATAATAATAATAATAATAATAATAATAATAATAATAATAATAATAATATCTTTAAACCCTCCCCAGCCACTCTGGGCAGCTCTCAACAAAATATTAAAAACACGATAAAACTTCAAACATTAAAAACTTTCCTAAACAGCATTGCCTTCAGATGTCTTCTAAAAGTCAGGTAGTTGTTTATTTCCTTGACATCTGAAGGGAGGGCATTCCACAGGGCGGGCGCCACCACCGAGAAGGCCCTCTGCCTGGTTCTCTGCACCCTCACTTCTCGCTGTGAGGGAACTGCCAAAAGGCCCTTGGCGCAGGACCTCAGTGGCCAGGCTGAGTGATGGGGGTGGAGACTCTCCTTCAGGTATACTGGCCTGAGGCTGTTAATGTTAAAAACATATCAAAGCAACCGTCTACATTTGGAAAGGCATGCTCAAAATTGTCTTCTACAATTATGTTATAAAGTCCAGCAGGACTGATTGTTTTTTTTTTTAACCTTTATTGTTGCACTGAACTGGCAATGGGAGATTTCCTTGAAGCTTGAAATTATTTTATTCTGGACCGTTGGATTTGATTCCTTAATGGGTTGTCAACAGCCTGGAGATTTTTTCCCTTTAAAATATAAAGTGCTATAGAAATGAAATTGTTATTATTGTTATTATTTATAATAATATCACTGGTGGAAAATAGCAAATAATAATAATAATAATAAATTTCATTGGTAAAGAAAAGGGGGGAGCTGTTTAAGACCATGCCAGCCCCTTGGAAGGGTCTTTGGAGGTTGTGGAGTCTCTTTCCTTGTTTTGAAGCAGAGGTTGAATGCCCACCTTGGATGCCATCCAGTTTTTGAACCAGGAAGGGCGGGGTATAAATAAATATTATTATTATTATTTGATGTTTGAGTGGGGGTTGGGCTGGATGACCTTTGGGGGCCCCCTTCCAACTAGCAGAGGCTCTGCAGAGTTCCAGGCAGCTCTGTCCTTTCTCCATGCCAGGAGATCCCAGAGAACGGAGCGGATACGGCCCACCTCTCCTTCCTCCACCGCCACGCTTTCCTGAGTGGAGCCGACCTGCGCTACATGGACTCCCCTTTCTGGACTTTCTTCCGGCACCACTGGCAGGTAAAGGAGGCTCTCCCAGCGGGACCCAGCGTTTGAAGCACAAATATCATTCCTACATTGCCAGGGGTTGGACCAGATGACCTTTGGGGGACCATTCCCGCTCGACAACTCTCTGATTCTATGAAAGGAGGGTTGGGGTTACCTTGGCCAAGTTGAACGCCAAAGTCAATAATTTCTAGCTCGGTTACTAGTGGAAGAAAATGAGACTCCCAAACTCTAGGTGGTGGGTTCAAGCTCCATGCTGGGCAAATGTTTCCTGCTTTGAGCGGGGTTGGACTGGATGACCCTTGCAGGTCCCACCCAATAGCTCAGTCGGAAGAGCATGAGACTCTGTATCTCAGGGTCAAGATTCCTGTCTCAGGGGGTTGGGCCAGATCACTCTCCCAACTCGGCAATTCTATGACTCTACCATTTTTATTCCGTAGGCAGATTGGCACCCTGATCCGGAGCCCAACGCGCACTGTTCCCGCTTGCAGCTGAAGCACAACATCACTCTCTTCGGAAAGCACTTCAGCTTCATGGACCTGACAGCTTCAGCCTGGCAGGTACAGTCTGTGGCGAGGAAAGGCTGTAAGAGGATGGTTTGTAGGCTGTGTTCTTTCTCGACTTTTTCTAGGGTCATCTGGTTCAGCCACACACACACACACACACACACACACACATGGCAGGAATCTTTGGCCCAAGGTGGGATTTGAACCCATGACCCAGAAATTAAGTATCCTAGAATCATAGGACTGTAAAGCTGGAGGAGATCCCAACCCCCTGAATCTCTGCTATTACATCCCAGAACAGAGATGAAGACCCAGAACAAAACTGGGTCATAGCTTTTAAACACAATGCCCGACCCCTTAGCCAAAGACCACCTGAAAGCATCATACAAGCATCACAGAAAGAGGCGGGGAAATGCGAGAGTATGGCTTGTCTCTTGTCATGGATTTGTAGAGTTGTCATCTAGTCCAACCCCCAGCAAGGCAGCTGCCCCATACAGGGATTGAAACTGCAACCTTGGCGTTCTCAGCATCATCTTGCGTGTCAAGACCCCGCAACCACCCACCCGTTGATGAATAAGACACAAGGATATTAGGTTAATGTTATTGGGCAAATTTAGGCCACAACTATTGGCTTAGGCATTGGAATTGACCTGACTATAGGACAGCATCTTAAAAAGCAGAGACATCACCTTGCCAACAAAGGTCTGTATTGTTAAAGCTATGGTTTTCCCCTCATTCATGGATCACTGCCTTGCCGTGGCGAAGGGGCTTGAATAATTCAGAGAAGCTATGGGCTATGCCGTGCAGGGCCACCCAAGATGGACAGATCATAGTGGAGAGTTTTGACCAAACGTGATCCACCTGGGGGAGGAACCGGCAAGCCACTCCAGTATCCCTGCCAAGAAAACTCCATGGACAAAGACAACAGGCATATAAAAGTTATGACGCTGGAAGATGAGCCCCACAGGTCGGAAGGCGTCCAACATGCTACTGGGGAAGAGCGGAGGACAAGTACAAGTAGATCCAGAGCTGATGAAGCGGCTGGGCCAAAGCCGAAAGGACGCTCAGTTGCGGATATGCCTGGAAGCGAAAGGAAAGTCCAATGCTGTAAAGAAAAATATTGCATAGGAACCTGGAATGTAAGAACCATGAACCTGGGTAAGTTGGAGGTGGTCAAAAATGAAATGGCAAGAATAAATATTGACATCCTGGGCATCAGTGACCTAAAATGGACGGGAATGGGCAAATTCAGTTCGGATGACTATCATATCTACTACTGTGGACAAGAAACCCGTAAAAGAAATGGAGTGGCCCTCATAGTCAACAAAAGAGAGGCAAAAGCTGTACTGGGATGCAATCTCAAAAATGATAGAATGATCTCGATACGAATCCAAGGCAGACCTTTTAACATCACAGTAATCCAAGTTTATGCACCAACTACTGGTGCTGAAGAAACTGAAATTGACCAATTCTATGAAGACTTACAAGACCTTATAGAAGTGACACCAAAGAAGGATGTTCTGCTCATAATAGGGGATTGGAATGCTAAAGTAGGGAGGCAAGAGATAAAAGGAACAACTGGCAAGTTTGGCCTTGGAGTTCAAAAGGAGGCAGGGCAAAGGCTAATAGAGTTCTGTCAAGAGAACAAGCTGGTCATCACAAACACGCTTTTCCAACAACACAAGAGATGACTCTACACATGGACATCACCAGATGGGCAGCACCGGAATCAGATTGATTATATTCTCTGCAGCCAAAGATGGAGAAGCTCTATACAGTCAGCAAAAACAAGACCTGGAGCTGACTGTGGCTCAGATCATCAGCTTCTTATAGCAAAATTCAAGCTTAAACTGAAGAAAGTAGGAAAAACCACTGGGCCGGTAAGATATAATCTAAGTCAAATCCCTTATGAATACACAGTGGAAGTGAGGAACAGGTTTAAGGATTTAGATTTGGTGGACAGAGTGCCTGAAGAACTATGGATGGAGGCTCGCAACATTATACAAGAGGCAGCAACTAAAACCATCCCAATGAAAAGGAAATGCAAGAAAGCAAAGTGGCTGTCCAACGAGGCCTTACAAATAGCAGGGGAGAGAAGGCAAGCAAAATGTGAGGGAGATAGTGAAAGATACAGGAAATTGAATGCAGATTTCCAAAAAATAGCAAGGAGAGACAAGAAGGCCTTCTTAAACGAGCAATGCAAAGAAATAGAGGAAAACAACAGAATGGGAAGAACCAGAGATCTGTTCAAGAAAATTGGAGATATGAAAGGAACATTTTGTACAAAGATTTCCATAATAAAAGACAAAAGTGGAAAGGACCTAACAGAAGCAGAAGACATCAAGAAGAGGGGCAAGAATACACAGATGAACTATACCAGAAAGAAATTGATGTCTCGTATACCCCAGGTAGTGTGGTTGCTGACCTTGAGCCAGACATCCTGGAAAGTGAAGTCAAATGGGCCTTAGAAAGCATCGCTAATAACAAGGCCAGTGGAAGTGATGATATTCCAGCTGAACTATTTAAAATTTTAAAAGATGATGCTGTTAAGGTGCTACACTCAATATGCCAGCAAATTTGGAAAACTCAGCAGTGGCCAGAAGATTGGAGAAGATCAGTCTACATCCCAATCCCAAAGAAGGGCAGTGCCAAAGAATGCTCCAACTACCGCACAATTGCACTCATTTCACATGCTAGCAAGGTTATGCTTAAAATTCTACAAGGCAGGCTCAAGCAGTATGTGGATCAAGAACTCCCAGAAGTGCAAGCTGGATTTCGAAGAGGCAGAGGAACCAGAGACCAAATTGCAAACATGCGCTGGATTATGGAGAAAGCTAGAGAGTTCCAGAAAGACATCTACTTCTGCTTCATTGACTATGCAAAAGCCTTTGACTGTGTCGACCACAGCCAACTATGGCAAGTTCTTTTTTTTTTAGAAGATATTTATTGAAATTTTCGAAGAAGAAAAAAAACAAACAAAAAATTAAAAAACACTCAACATTTACAAACCTTATTTTCAATAACTTATTTCCATGACTTCCCCACGCCTCCCCTTCTTGTATTCCAATTCCAATTATTAGTTCAACAAGTTCTTATCCCCAATTTTTAACCTTATTATATTTAGTTCATTATTATATTTAGTTCATTTTATATAACCAATTTTAACTTATAAACATCAGTCTTTATACATCAGTACTCATTCTTAAAATCTTTTTCTAAGGTCGACCCCAATTCCCTTCCACGAATTCCCCAATTTTTATACTAATAACAAAACAAAATAAAAAGAAACAAAATATAATTGTACACCCTTTGGATTCCCAAACCCCACCCCCCCTTTCCCGGTTTCGATCCCCAACAAATGTCCACCGGTCTAACTGCTATCAGCCTGGAGACCTCACGTCCGAGGCTCTTAATTCTCTCTCAATTCCTCTCTGCCGGTTTTTTTGATAGTCCTATATATTAAACACAAAATCTCGGAGAAGCTCTGTCCCAATAATGTCCATATTTCTTCCAGCCGGACCTCCATATTTAAAAGTGGAGCCCAAATCTTGTTTCTTGCTTCTTTTAAGTCCAAATGTCCCAAAAGCTCCAGCTTCCACCTTGGTCAAATTTGTAATCCATAAGTCTTCAGATCTCCACGTGATGAGATCTGTGCTGGGGGGGGGGGGAGGTACTATTACCGTAGCATAAGTTCAGTCCAGAGTCATAAGCCGGATAGACGATCACCAGATGAGACGCGAGGTCCGAAACAGGGAGCCGGGCGGAGAACAGGGACGCTGGTAGGGCAGAAGCAGGAAGCCAGGCGAGGAACAGGAACACCAGAGAGCAGGGAGCCGGGCGAGGAACAGGAACACCGGAGAGTCAGGAGTAGGAAGCCGGGCGAGGAACAGGAACACCGGAGAGCAGGGAGCCGGGCGAGGAACAGGAACACCGGAGAGTCAGGAGCAGGAAGCCAGGCGAGGAACAGGCACACTGGAAGTGCAGATCTAGGACTGGGTAAGAGAAGGTACTCCACAACGACGTTGCTCCCGCAACCTGGGACCGGGCTGACTGACCTTTATCTTCTTCTAAGGCCAGGGGCGGTCCCGGCCCCCAGAAGCCCCGCCTCTCCTGGCCTTAAGGCAAGCACTCCTCCTGGGAGAAACCAGTTCCCTTCGCCTCTCTGCCCTAAGCCTCTGCAGTTCAGGAGAGGCCGAAGGGTTACTGGGCCCCAGGGGAGGCTCACCTGTAGACACTGAGTCCTCAAGCACCTCTGGGGCCAGAATGGTTTCACCTGGTACCTGCTCCTGAGGATCTGTCACAGGTGCAGGCTCCTCAGAATCTAGGCTTTGCCCCAGTTCAGCCGGTCCTGGAGGCGGGGACTCCTGTGCCGGCTGGGATTCCTCCGGTTCACTCTCGGACTCGGAATCCTAGGCCATCACAAGATCTCTCCATTCTTCATTCTTCAATTCAAACCAGATTTTCATCATCCAGTTCTTATTTTCCTTTATGTCCATCTTGACAGGCCTCTGGCTCTCCTTAATCATCTGCGGCCTTGTAGCTCCTCCTTCCTTTCCCTCCAAATCAACATGTATCTCTTTCTCCACTTTCTCAGATTTCTCGGATTTCTTTTCTTGTTCAGCTGCATAGACTTTTTGAGTCAAGTCCTTTCCAAATTCAGTGAGTTTATTTACTGTTACATTCAGGGTTGTGACACATGTAGCCAAAACATCGCTTTGACCTTGTAACTTTCCCAAGAGAAAGAAAACCCTATCCAGTTCAGCCTGTATTTTTCCACTTGCAGCCATTCTTGTAATGTCCCTGAACCCCCTCTAGAGGGATTCTGGTTACTTAGTATTCCTTCCAGTTCCAACCCAAAAGTCAAATTAACTTGTTTCAGTTCTACTTTGTTTTCAACAATTTATAACCAGATTGTAACAAATATAACCAGCAAAGACAACAGAAACAAAGTTCTCTCCCCCCCAGCTTTGACAGCTAGTTTGACAGCTGTCAAAATCTTCTATGTCTCTTCAACAGGCTCTCTCACGGATCACTCCCGGGTCCTGGGGCGGGGGGGGTGACACTTCCGCTCTCAAAGTTAACTCTTATCCTCCAGCAAGATCACTTGTACTGCCAAAACGTGAAATTAATTACTTTTATCCACTAAAGAAGAAGGTGTTCTCTCAACCTTAGTTATCTAGTCCTTGCTTTAAGTTGTTTACAAGGCGGGGAGATGGACTTCCTCTTTGCGCCTTCCCCGATCGTGCCTAATCCAAATAAAATTTTTCCCTTTTATAAGTCCAATTTCCGTATTACTTACGGGTTGTTACTTTTAGTCCAAATGTTCAAAGGAAGAAGTCAGCGCTCTCCGACCATGGCATGCGGCTTCACTCCGTAGGGGAAGCAGTTGACTCTCAGCACCGCGCCGCTCCCCGTCCCCTGTTCCGAAGCCTTTAAAAAGGCTCCTTCGCGGGCCGGGGGGGGGGCACAAATGGTGCCCGCCGAGTCACCAGGTCCACAGGCTTCAGTGCCTGTGGTTTCTGAGGGTTCCCCCGTCGCCACCGCGGCAGGACCCGTCCCCTACTGAGCCGATTCCCTCCGGAGCTCGGAGGGAATCCGCCATTAGACGATGGCGCTAACCCGGAAGTCTCCAAACTATGGCAAGTTCTTAAAGAAATGGGAGTACCTGATCACCTCACCTGCCTCCTGAGAAATCTCTATGTGGGACAAGAAGCTACAGTTAGAACTGGATATGGAACAACTGATTGGTTCAAAATTGGGAAAGGAGTACGACAAGGCTGTATATTATCTCCCTGTTTATTTAACTCATATGCAGATTTCATCATGGGAAAGGCTGGGCTGGATGAATCCCAAGCCGGAATTAAGATTGCTGGAAGAAATATCAACAACCTCAGATATGCAGATGACACAACCTTGATGGCAGAAAGTGAGGAGGAATTAAAGAACCTTTTAATGAGGGTGAAAGAGGAGAGTGCAAAATATGGTCTGAAGCTCAACATCAAAAAAACGAAGATCATGGCCACTGGTCCCATCACCTCCTGGCAAATAGAAGGGGAAGAAATGGAGGCAGTGAGAGATTTTACTTTCTTGGGCTCCATGATCACTGCAGATGGTGACAGCAGTCACGAAATGAAAAATCAGCCCTGAGCGCTCACTGGAAGGACAGATCCTGAAGCTGAGGCTCCAATACTTTGGCCACCTCAGGAGAAGAGAAGACTCCCTGGAAAAGACCCGGATGTTGGGAAAGATGGAGGGCACAAGGAGAAGGGGATGACAGAGGACGAGATGGTTGGACAGTGTTCTGGAAGCTACCAGCATGAGTTTGACCAAACTGCGGGAGGCAGTGGAAGAGAGGAGTGCCTGGCGTGCTCTGGTCCAGGGGGTCACAAAGAGTCGGACACGACTAAACGACTAAACAACAATCACATTTTTTTTCGAGTATTATATTCTCACATCTTATCTATTTTACATTGTAGGAGTTACTTCAGTCCTGCTAGTGATTTTAAGTTTTTACAACTGTCTTTTAAATACTCAGTAAATTTACTCCAATTGTCCTGGAATCTCTGGTCGTCCTGGTTCCAGATCCTTCCTGTCAATTTGGCTAAATCCGCGTAGTCTGTCATTTTCGGCTGCCACTCCCCAATGGCAGGAACCTCTTGTGATTTCCCGTTTTGAGCCAGCAAAGTCCTTGCAGTGGCTGTGGCATACATGAATAGCCTTTGGTCCTTTCTCCTTTCTCATCAGACCAAGCAAAAAAACCACCTCTGGTCTTTTGGAGAAGGTACATTTTAATATTTTCTTTAGTTCATTGTAGATTGGCTCCCAGAATCTCTTCACTTTATCACAAGTCCACCACGTATGATAAGCTTGACAGTCCATGAGGTTGCCTCCAAGCTGGTTGACAGTCTCTCTCTTGCCCCCTGCAGGTGGGGCCCAGTTTGGTCTTCCTCGTCCTTCGGTTTCCCCTCCTGGGCCAAGGAATCATCGTCCAAAGCGTCACCCCTGTGCAGCCCCTCATGCAGCAGGTGATCCACCGAATATACTTCCAGAAGAACGTTCCCGCCTTCATCGCCAAGATGATCCTCCGGGCAGAGTGCAGCCAGGTAGGGAGTGCCAGCAGGGGGCACCCAAGCAGTGGGTGGGGGGAGAACAAGACCTTCCCGTGGGCTGGAAAGCCAGCCAGACCTGCGCCCCTGACGAAGGGGTCAGGCAACATCAGAAACGCAGGGAAGAGAATCGCCAAATGGCACCTTCGACCTGGGTGATGGTCGGCCCTGAAGAATGCTGAGGCACAATTTGTTTTTGCAGTGAAATTTATACTAACAATAATCTCAGATATATAAGCGAATTGCCAAATGCCACCTTAAGCATAGGTAACAGTGGCCAACATGGAACGTCTAGGTGCCTTTTAAAATAATTGATTGTTATTAGTATTACAGTCAAACCTCGGTTGTTGAATGTACAGTGGTACCTCAGGTTACAGATGCTTCAGGTTACGGACTCCGCTAACCCAGAAATAGTACCTCGGGTTA
>JAXCMG010000157.1:6164-27701 GCA_034642415.1 Podarcis siculus | reverse complement strand
GCATATGGGACTTTTTAAAAGGATCCTTCCAGGACCAGCGAAGGCAGAGCTGAGCTTCTGGCGAGTGTGAAAGCCCTTCTTGCATTCGGTAAAAATGAGGGGAATTGGGTCCTGCAACAAAACCACAGCGGTGCCGTGCACTCCTGTTCAGGGTTCTAGCCAGCCAGCCAGCCAGCCAGCCATGCCCTTTTTCAAGATACTCCATCACATTCCCTCTCAAGCCTGGTTTTCCACAGACACACCTAGCATTCAGCATTTTGTGACTACTGAACATGCTCAATTCTCGCTGGCCTGATTTTTTGGGGGAGGGGGTGTCTTTCTCCCACCCTTCACATTTTCTTCCCTTAAAGCAGCCTTTCTCAACCTGTGGGTCCCCAGTTGTTGTTGGACTACAACCCCCATCACCCCTTGCTAGCAAGGCCAGAGCTCAGGGATGATGGGAGTTGTAGTCCACCTGCAGGTTGAGAACCACTGCTAAAAGGCTGGGTTTTTTTGTATTTCTGCAAAATTTTGGGGGCTTCCCCCCCACCTCCGCAAACCGGCTGATTCTCTCGTGTGAGAATAAGAGCATTGATCTTGCTATTTCTATATAGGATATGCTCCCCTCGCTTTAAAATACACACTGAACGTGAAGAATCCGTTCCTGAAGTCCGTTTGACTTCCAAAACATTTGAAAACAAAGGCGCGGCTTCTGATTGGCTGCAGGATATCTCATAATAACAACAGCCTTAACGGCTGAGTCTGGAGTCTCCTTTTCTGGGAAATCAGGTGATAACAAAGAACAGAGAACAGAGACTTCTTCCTGCTTTGGACACTAGAGGGCGGTGCAGCACCAACAACCTGTCTTGTGTCTTCCAGAAACCAGGCTGAGTTCACATAACATCTGAATCAATTGCCAGGTGGCTTAAAGATGGGATCTGCCATCTTGAGGCTTGCAGCTGGCAGTGGGGCTAGACCTCAAGGCCAAGGCCAAGACCCAGCCCCACCCCACCCCACCCCACCCCACCTATTCCCATCTAGAAAGCAGCAGAAAATGGTGAAAATGGCAAAAAATAAAAATAAAAATGGGGGGGGGACGGACACAAGAATGCCACAAGGCCTGCCAAATCATTGAGGCTGATCACCACAGCACCCTCCCTTTATTCTTATTTTTAAAAACATGTTTATAGCCACATGAGTCCAGATGCTCATTTTCTTTATATTTTTTTCCTTAAAAATATATATTACTCTCTCTCTCTCTCTTTTTACAACAAAATAATATTTGTGTCCAAGCAAAGGTGCTGAGCACAAGGGAAACAGAAGCAAATTCCATTTTATTCCTGTACAGTAGTTGTTATGGTGCTGCGAGTTAAAAAATGAGAAACTACATGCTCAGAGTATTTATTTCTTTTTAAAAAAATCAGGATTGGCCAATTTTCTTTGTCGTTTCCTCTAGGTTGGGGAAACTTTCTGGCCGGGGAGATCAGATCTTTATTGGACCCCTGTCTCTGACAGCCAACTGTAACAGGTGGGCTGGGTGGACAACCCCTCTGTCAAACATCGGATTGACAAGTGGATTGTCCCACCCACCTGTCATAGAATCATAGAGTTACATGAGGATCATTGAGTCCAACCCAACCCAGGAATCTTTTGCCCAGCGTGGACCTCGAACCCACAGCGCTGAGATTAAGAGCCCCATGCTCTGCCGAAACTGATGTTAAACTCTTGTTTTTGCAGTAGTTTCCCTGAAAATCGCCTGAGCTAAGGTGATGTTTGGCCACTGTGTAGGGCCCTCTGGAGATGGCACCTGTGGCTGGCACTCTGCCCCCTCCCTCACCTGACAGGCTGCCACTAGTGCTCACCTGTGCAGCTCTAGCTGGTAGTTAACCATGTCGGCAATGGCCTGGGCATCCGCTGCAGAGCCAGAGAGGGCGCAATAAATTCGGCTGTGCAGCCGCTCCAGTTTGTTGAAGACGCAGTTCACCACGGACTGCCTGGGAGGAGATGTCAAAGACACAGTGTGAAAGGAGAGAGAGAGATTACAGTGGCAACAAGCAACATTCCCACAACTCTAGAAAAGGAATCCCACAAATATTTCAACAGAGGAAATCAGAGGTGGGCATTTTGGCTCTCATGCACTGCTTGGCACACTTGTACCAGCAACTGAGAGCTGCAAACAGAGAACTTTGGAAGCCAGCCATTTAACTGGGCAAGCAGCTAGTCCTGTGGAAGGTGGATTTCCATCACGCATTCAAGGAGGCCTCGTTTGGACAAAGAGATATGCATCTCGGAGGAAGGAAACTCCCTCCCAGAAAACTAGCCTCAGAAATGTTACACTGCCCTGCGATTCCCCACCATTGGGTAGAGAGGCCAAACTTTAGACAGGTGTACACAAACACATGAGAAGAGAAGACTCCCTGGAAAAGACCCTGATGTTGGGAAAGATGGAGGGCACAAGGAGAAGGGGACGACGGAGGACGAGATGGTGGGACAGTGTTCTTGAAGCGACCAGCATGAGTTTGACCAAACTGCGGGAGGCAGTGTAAGACAGGAGTGCCTGGCGTGCTCTGGTCCAGGGGGTCACGAAGAGTCGGACACGACTAAATGACTAAACAACAACAACAACACAAACGCCCCCCTTTCTCAAACGCACATCACTTACCCTGCAGATACTCTGGAGTCAGATCCAATCACAACCCCTCCATCAAACTCCACGGCCATGATGGTTGTCTGCAGAAGGGGAAAGAAGGGGGAGTTTTTAAAAAAATAATAATAATCATTTTTTCAATACAAACAACAACCGCAAAAGACACATACAACAAAAACCACTAATTTGACACTAATAACATAATTTGACAATTCAGATTTGAATACCGATATATCTATGACTACACCTTTTTAACAATATTTCCCCACCTCTCCTCCCCCTACTCCCCACCACTGTCTGCCTTATCACTTAAATATCCCCTCCAAATTTCTTCACATTTATCCATTCTTAATTTATGTTGACATGCAATTCGTTCGTATGTAGCTAGTCTGTCCATATTATCAATCCATGTGCTCAATGGAATCTTTTTGCAGCTCTTCCAGTTCATCAAAACAAGTTTTTTTGCTTCTAATATGGCATGGTACATCCATTATTTTTTGACCCCTTGTAATCTCCCACGTTTCCAGAATATAGTTTAGAATTAAATTCAATTCCCCTAAATAACAAGGGGGAGTCTTGATTTTTTCAGGGGTTACTGGTACCCCTTGGAACAGGCAGGGCAGCAGGTCAGAAGCCGAACAGAACTACCGAACTAGTTCTAGCCGAACTACCATATTTTTCGCCCCATAGGACGCACTTTTCCCCCTCCAAAAATGAAGGGGAAATGTGTGTGCGTCCTATGGGGCGAATGCAGGCTTTCGCTGAAGCCTGGAAAGCGAGAGGGGTCGGTGCGCACTGACCCCTCTCGCCCTCCAGACTTCGCGCAGCTCTCCGCAAGGCACGGGAGCCGGGCGCCGGGCTCCCACGGTTTGCGGAGAGTTGCCTGTTCTGGGGGCTGGGGTCGGGGGAAGCTCGGGCTTGGTGGGGAAATAATTTTTTTCTTTTATTTCCCCCCAAAAAACTAGGTGCGCCTTATGGGACGGTGTGTCCTATAGGGCGAAAAATACGGTAATTCTATTGCTTGTCCCTCCTCCCCATTGAGTTTGACAAGGGCAACACTGAGACTGAGCAGGCAGGCAGGTGGAGGCTGGTGGGGCAGAGAAGAAATGGGGGGTAGGGTTTTTGTCTGTGCTTGGAGGGCCTCGCCCTCTGGCACTGATAGTTTTAGACAATCAGTGCAATCAGCGAGACAGCTGCATTCTAAACGGAGCAGGGTTGTTTTCTTCTTCTTCTTCTTATTATTATTATTATTATTATTATTATTATTATTAGGCTACTGTAGAGAAGAGAGGATAAAATACTGCTGGTTCTTGTTCCCAACATTTGCTCCAAACTTACATTTAAAGAAGATTGGGAAATGTTTATTAAATATATGGGAATATATATGTACAGCTGAAAACGCTGGCAGCGTTAAGATAAATTCAACAGTGTAAGTAAGTTTCAGTGGATGCAATAATGGAATACAGTCATACTTCATGTTACGTTTGCTTCAGGTTGAGCGTTCCAGGTTGTGTCCCGCGGCGACCCGGAAGTACTGGAAATGGTTACTTCCGGCTTTCACCGCAGACGTGCAAAATGACGTCACACGCATGCGCAGAAATGGCACATCGTGACCAGTGCACACACAGACGCGGGTTGCGTTCTGCTCATGTTGCGAACGGGCCTCTGGAACGGATCCCGTTCTCAACGAGAGGTACCACTGTACTGAATGGTATAGTTTTTGTAAAAGATGCAGGGATTTATGATACGTAAAATGAACCATGGAAAGAGAAGAGTGGAAGTCATAAATATTTTAAGGATGTAAAATGAGTATTTAAAACTGTAAAACAGAAAATTTAATAAAAATTATATATCAGAATAAGAATAAATTGGCTGACTTTAAATCTAAATAGGAAGCTGGGCTTTGCAATCTTGTAGCAGTGAAGATGCGAGTCATAAGACATAGCTATGTGCTACCAGGGATCATTTATTGTCTCCCTCTCTTTGGGGCCTATTAACAGATCCATTTTGCAGGAGTATAAAGGTAAAGGTGGCGCACTCATCTCGCTCTATAAGCCAAGGGAGCCGGCGTTTGTCCACAGACAGCTTCCGGGTCATGCGGCCAGCATGACAAACCGCTTCTGGTGAACCAGAGCAGCACACGGAAACGCCGTTTACCTTCGCGCCAGAGCGGTACCTATTTATCTACTTGCACTTTGAGGTGCTTTCGAACTGCTAGGTGGGCAGGAGCAGGGACTGAGCAACGGGAGCTCACCCCATCGCTGGGATTTGAACTGCCAACCTTCTGATCGGCAAGCCCTAGGCTCTGTGGTTTAACCCACAGCACCACCCACGTCCCTATTAAACTGCATACTTCTTGCTTATAGGCAGTATTATAGGCAGTCTTATAGGCAGTATTATCCACCATTGCCTCTGCAAAGGAGCGAAATCCATTGGCTGGCACATCCGCATAGAAGACGGCCAACTTTATTCCCGATTGCGTCTGTTTTGTAGGAGACTGCTTTGCCAGTTGTATCTGTTGCTACAATATTTCTTATGTAAAAGGCAGGTGATATTAACCTCCTGTACGTCTGGTCAGGCATATCCCATTGAGTTCAATGGGACTTACTCTCAGGTAGACCTCCATGTATCACCCAAATGCATAGGTCTCTGTGCAACAATGTCTGGAGGTGAGGTAGCTATTGGCTGTGTTTAAATTGTGGGGCTGATTCACCAACCAAACCAGAAAAGCTTATGCAAAATAATAAATACAGTATGAATAATGGGGGGGGGGGGTCCTCAGTTTGAATTAACTGATACAGATCATAGAATCCGGGGGGAATATTAACTGTTCACTGCACACAGCTCTGGGCTGATTCACTTTGATCTCAGCTGCTTTTCATCCATTTGGGGAATGTGTGTTACTGTCCAGTGCAGGCATAGGCAAACTCTGCCCTCCAGATGTTTTGGGACTACAATTCCCACCATCCTTGACCACTGGTCCTGTTAGCTAGGGATCATGGGAGTTGTAGTCCCGAAAACATCTGGAGGGCCGAGTTTGCCTATGCCTGGCCTAGTGGGTAGAGCTTTGGCCCTGGCAAGGTCACACCAATTCTAACCATAGCTGTCAACTTTCAGATTTGAAAATAAGGGACCAGCAGCCTCACCTGTCCCGGGGACAGTCTACGGGATATCTAACAATCCGGGACAGCAGTGGGAAATGGTGCAGGAATAAGGGAATTTCCCACAAAAAAAGGGAAGGTTGACAGCTATGATTCTAACAGATAAGTCATTTAATGTTGGGAAAACCTTTCTCCCTGCCTCAGTTTCCCCTCTGTAAAATGCAAACAGCTGCCTATTCCTTCCTCAGAGGTTTTCAAGCAGAGGTTGCAAAGCCATCTGTCATGGATGCTTTAGCTGAGTTCCCTGGGGTCTACAAATTCTACGTTTCTGCGATTCTATTACTATTCTGTAGGGGATATGGGAAGAGGAAGAATGCTGTACTTCGACAGGCGAATATGCCAATAGGATTAGACGGGAAGGAGCCTCACTCCGAAAACAATTTCTGCCTTGCAAGAACCCACCAATTTAGTAAAATAGTATGGGCAATTTTTTTAAAAAAAATTTAAAATAGTGTGGGCGAGATCCGTGACTGTTGGTGGTGCAAAACTGCCCTCCTGCCTCCGTTCTTCCTAACATGAAACGGGCGAATGTACCTTAAGCCCCCTCCCCGATTTCCCTCTCCCCCCCCACCTATCCAGCCCCAAACTAGCCCCTATTTGGGGGGAGCGACCCCCCAAAAAAGTGTTCAGAGGCGTTTAGATTCCTGCTCTCTCCGAATCCTAGGCAAACCCCACCCCCCACGCGACCTGGACACACGCAGAGATACTCACGCCGGTGCTGATCTTCTGCGGCCCGCGGTGGTCCATGGTGGCCCCCGACCCGGAGCGCTGCAGCTTCTTCCGCGGGAACCGACCGAGAACGAAAGTGACAGGGGACGCTGCCGCCTGCGGAGCCGCTCGCGGCCGCCAGAGGGCGCCCCTCCTCGCGTTAAACTTTAACCTGCGAGGCAGTCGCCGTCCGGCTCTGACTGGGGCGCGGTGGGGCGATGGCCAAGGCCACCTTTGCTGCCCCTCGATGGGGCGCTGGGTCTTCAGGCATCCCAAGCCGCTTCCCCAGCGCTCAGGTTACTGGCAGCCAGCTCTCCGGAGCGCGCTGGACACTTGATCCTCCGGGGATCCGCTCCAGAACCTGTTGCCAATGCCGAGGCTCACATTTCTAAATGAATGAATGAATGAACGCGCGTTAACCCTCCGGCATGGGGAAGAATCGCGATGGCGAGAGTGGTCCAGAGCATGTGCAGAGTACAAGGCTTTCCTCGCACAGATCGAGGCTACGGGGCGGGGCAGATGGGGGGATTCGCACGTGCAAGGGATGCCCTGCACGCTGATGGTGAGAGAAGGCGAGAGAGATCGTTGAGCATTGGGGTTAGACTACAGGATCTCTGGGGTGCCCTACCAGCTCCACGATTCCCCGGTGCTCAGTCGACGTCTCTGCTGCATCCGCGGCGGCGCCCGTGTGCCCAGGCGGGTGTGCAAACGCACCTCCCTGAAATTCTGCGCAAGAAGCACGTGTGGACGGGCGGACACGCGTGTTTCTTTTTTCAAAATGGCAAGAAATCGAAAAGTGGAATGTGAATGCACTAGCCAGAGGCAGAGCGTGTGTTTTCACCCCTAGGAAACTCCTTCCTACTTTTTCCTGCTGCTGAAAAAATCCAACTGGTGAAGCTTGCCCGTTGCATCTCCGCACATCTAGCAGGAAAAGCTTCACCGGTTGAATCGCCGCCTGCCCTGCAGACATAATTTATCCTGCCAGAGACACAAAGCCATTTGCAGCTCCCTTCCCCCTCCAGTCCTTTCTAACGGGCCGCTTCCTTCTCGTCCTCTAGCCCTTCCCACTTCGGAGATATTTCTGAACGACCAAACTACTTTCGTTTTCCACTTCCCAGAAACGGCCGCGCTTCCCCGAAGATCCGAGCTCGTCGGCGGGGCTTTCCAGAGAGGAGAGGCGCGGCTGACGGAAGGCTGCAAACCTCTCTCCCCTTTTGACTCCAGTTCCACTTTTAGTTCCCAGGATATACAGCACACACCCGAAGCTGTTCCTTTTAAAATCCCTTTTTTATCATTCACTCGCGCACAGAGGAGCGAGGAGGCGTAGGGCCGCCAGAGGGCGCGCCGTCGCCCTTCCTTTTAACCTCTTTTAGCGACGCCGATTTGCAGCAGAAAGAAACTTTCCGGCTGGATCAGCTGCGTCCTCCGTTGGAAACGGAGAACTGGGTGCGCGGCTGCAGATTTGCTGCGCGTTGCGGCGGCTGCTTCCTGTGATGGTTTGCTGCTTTTCCCCCAGATGAGATCTTTGGCCTGATCCGGATTCTTGATCGATTTCTTTTTCAGTGGGGCTTTCCAGATCTGCACTTTGCCGGCCTCTCCCCCGAAGGCAGCTGCTCCTCTCTGTCTTTCTCTAGGATCCTGCCAGCTGCAGAGAAGATGAAGCCCTCCTGGGTGCCCTGGGTCTGGATCCCCCCAGTGGCGCTCCTGGACTTTTTCACCCTCCGCCTGGCCTGGCATCTGCTGAGGCTGCCCTGGTGGAGCCCCCTGGTGGCGTCCTGGGCCGCTGCCCTGGCGCGCTGCCTGCTGCTGACCCTCTCGGCTTGTGCTGCCACCTGCTGTGGGGGACCCGGGGGCCCGGGGGCCCTCCAAGACAGCCTCCTGCCTGCAGCGCTCCTCCTCAGCTTCCTGGTCCCCTGCTACACAACCTTGCAATACCTGTTTCTGTCTGAAGGGGCCGCCCTAGAGCTGGAGCACAGCTGGGCCCGGGCAGATGTGTTTGCCCTCAGCTATGTTGTTGTGGGGGCATCGGCCCTGTTGTGGCACCACCTCGCCCCCCGCAGGAAGGGGGAGGCGGAGACGAAATCTTCTGCGTCCTTTTGGCGCCTTGTCGCCACCATGAGGCCAGATGCGCTGAGGTTCGTAGCCATCGCTGTGCTGCTGGTGGTCTCATCCATGGGTAAGTGCGTGGTTGTGGGTGGGTGGGGGGTCCCAAACCTATCCCCTAGCTTCATTCTAGCCCCCTTCCCAGCTCTATCTCTGGTACAGAGTTTTACTTGTAATAATAATAATATTTATTTTTATTATTATTTTATTATATTATCTTATTATTATGCTATTATATTATTATATTATTTTCGCCCATCTGGACAGGTCTCCCCAGCCACTCTGGGCATCTCCCAACAGAATATTATTAATAATAAAAAAGTGATAAAACTTCAAACATTAGAAACTTCATTAAACAGGGCTGCCTTCAGATGTTTTCAAAAAGTAAGAATTACCCTATCCATCTCTGTCTGCATCTTGAGGGTGTCTGTGCATTTGAGACGAGTGTTTTGCTTGTGGGAAGCCACCAGGAAACCTGACATCTTCTTTGTATTCATCCAGCCTTTTTCTTTGGGAAGGTTATGTATGCTCCTGATCCCCCCCCCAGCATCTTGTAGCAATGAGTCCCACAGGTTAATTGTAGTCTAGATCATGTGTGGAGGAATGCCGGCAGGTGTTCGTCTGACCTGCTGGCGGCTGGTTTCAATTTATTGGTTGTTTTCTCCCAACACCATCTACTCAGATGCAACGAATGCAAATTTCAGGCAAGTTTCAGTATTCCTCGCCGCCTTTGATTTGAGGCCTGGGCGCAATTTCCTCGCAGCTTCAGGACTAGATTAATTTTGGTTCATAATAACAGAGACATTGCTGGGCTGGGCAAGTAGTAGGCCCAGGGGTGGCAACTTGAATAAAATATTGTGGGGGCCCAGGTAAGCCCCTCCCAATCACATGACGCAGTATACCCCCCCCCCCCCCCTTCAACGGCCCCCACCTTTTCCCCCAAAATTTTTTTGTGGGGGACCAAAGCCCCCAGGATCCCTAGGAATTGGCTCCTATGAGCAGGCTGGAATATACAGAGGGCTCCGGGTTGGCGAAGACTGATCTGTAGCCTGAGAAAGGGGGATACAGCACAGTCTAAGCCTGCTACACCCCCCTTCTCACCCTGAAACCGAAGCCTCCAGCTCCTGTTACCCCCACCCCCACCCCACTCCTACCATTTTGTCCCTGGGTTGCCGGAGTCCTGAGGGTCTTCTCCCCCTTGTGTGTCGTAGGGGAGATGGCGATCCCGTACTACACGGGGCACGTGACCGACTGGATCACCGGTGAGGCCGACCCCTCTGCCTTCGAGAGAGCTCTCTGGGTGATGTCCGCCCTCACCGTTGGCAGGTACGGAGCAGGTGGAGAGGTTTTAGGAAGGTTTTTTGGGGGGGAGAAAGGGGGGTGTTGGAAGGCAGAGGCCCATCCTCCCTTTCTGACCTCTCCTTTTCTCTCTCAGCGCTCTGGCTGAGTTCGTGTGCGACTATCTCTACAACACCACCATGAACCACTTTCACACTCGCTTCCAGAGCAACGTCTTCAGAGCCGTCCTGCGACAGGAAGTCGGCTTCTTCCACGCTAACAAGACAGGTAAAACCAGGTGGCTAATGTCAGACTCTGCACCGAATTGGACTTGTCTTTAAGTTTAACTACTCTTTTATTTTCTGGATGCTTATTGCATCATTTTTTTCAGATCGCTGCCTTGTGCTATTTTGTATCGTTTCCCCAAAAACAATTTTAAAGCTCTTCTGGAGTTTTAAATCACCGTATTTTTCGCTCCATAAGACACACTTTTTTTTTCACAAAAGGTAAGGGGAAATGTCTGTGCGTCTTATGGAGCGAATGCATGGTCCCTGGAGCCGAATTGCCCAGGGGCAAAAAGCAGTTCATGTTTTGTGTTGTTTTTTTAAAGAGGGAAGTGGGTGTTGAAACAAAGCAAAACCCTGGTTACAAAGCGCAGATCCACATGGATCCTCAGGATTTTTGCATTGGGTCACCCCAAATTCACCATCAGATCACATATCATGTCTTTGGCCACAGCATGAACCACAAAAATCATACATCCACTGTTTCATTCAGAATATTGTTTTTCTTGTTTTCCTCCTCTGAAAACTAGGTGCGTCTTATGGAACAAAAAATACAGAGACATTTGTTTATTGCTTTTATATGCTGCCTTTTCCTCCAAGGAGCTCGAAGGTGGCACACGTGGTTCTTCCCCATTTAATCACCCCACAACTGCCCTGTGAGGTAGGCCGGGCTGAGAGGCAGTGACAGACCCAAGGCTTCAGGGCCCAGTGGGGACTTGAACCCTGGTCCCTTTTATTTTATGGCTGTGTCGACATCGTCGGCTTAAAATGCAGCTAGGTCATCCTTTTTCTCAATTTGGATTGAAGCTGGGGGTTTTTAGGGGTGGGGGGATCCCATCAAAATGTAGCATTTCCAAAGAAACAACAAGGTACTTATTTGGTGGCCCAAATCACGTATAGTCTGCGTCCCAAACCAGCAGCGCTCACCTCTACATAGTTCCATCCATATTTCAGACATCGTGATATATTGATACATTGCGATGTTTAGCTGCTGATATATCACTATGTTAGGGACGCGGGTGGCGCTGTGGGTAAAAGCCTCAGTGCCTAGGGCTTGCCGATCGAAAGGTCGGCGGTTCGAATCCCCGCGGCGGGGTGCGCTCCCGTCGTTCGGTCCCAGCTCCTGCCCACCTAGCAGTTCGAAACCACCCCCGGGTGCAAGTAGATAAATAGGGACCGCTTTCTGGCGGGAAGGTAAACGGTGTTTCCGTGTGTGGCTCTGGCTCGCCAGATGCAGCTTTTCACGCTTGTCACGCTGGCCACGTGACCCGGAAGTGTCTCCGGACAGCGCTGGCCCCCGGCCTCTTGAGTGAGATGAGCGCACAACCCTAGAGTCTGTCAAGACTGGCCCGTATGGGCAGGGGTACCTTTACCTTTACCTTTATATCACTATGTTGAAATCCGGATATCGCCCAACCCCTAGAGCACAGTGGAAGTAGAGTTAAATGGGCGATTGCAAATCGCCTTCAGGCTTATGTGAAAGGTGATTTGTAAATTGTAACAAATAAATATATTTTTTTAAAAAAACAAAACAAAAACCACTTCCTCTGAAATGTGCACTCTCTGCCCCCAAATCCTGATGATGGTGGTGCTGGGCTCAAGGATCTAACCCCCCACGGGGGGGGATTCGATTTTTAAGGGGGGCAATTTGAGAATGTTTAGACCAAGTTAAAGGCCTTTTAGGCTTCCCCCATGTGAATAGGAGTTTACTTTTTTAAAAATAAGAATTATATGTCAGTGGGGGGAGGGCGGTGGCATCAGGATTTTAGAGAAGCTTAGGTGGGGCACGGCCAAAAAAAGGCTGGGAACCACTGATCTAACCTAACATAATTCAACACAGATCCTCATTTATTTCCGTGCTCATCAAAACAACACACATTTTCCTCAAAAGCTAAAAAGCAGGAGTGGATTTCAGCTGCTCTGGTTTGTTCGAAAAGTTTTCACATTCCTGGAAATTCAGAGTTGTTCCGCCTGGCCTTTGGCTTGGAATCTACTTGATCCCTTTCCCCTCTATCCTTTTCCCTTTCTCCTCCTGTGATGGAACTCCTATTTGGGGACTTCCCTAGCTTTTTTCCTGGCCCACGTAGGACCAGCCTGGATAGTTGGCCTTGGTGAAGATTTGACGTTTTCATCCCCTAAAAGTTTTTGATTTGAGTTTCTACTGAAATGAGGCTGCATTTTAAGTTTAATGTTTTGTGCCTGGTGTTAGCCACCCTGAGCCCGGTCTTGGCTGGGGAGGGTGGAGTATAAATAAAAAATTTTTTATTTATTATTATTATTATTATTATTATTATTAGGGATAGAAGACATCTTATTTGGAATGATCCCCCCACCCGGTTTTCCTTGCATATTTTATACAGCTGTTGGGTCATCTTCGCTTACCTTGAACCTTGCCCAGATATTTCCTCTGCTGTCCCACCATCCTTGACCTCCTTCCTTACAGGGGACATCACTTCCCGGGTGACGACTGACACGGACACCATGAGCGAGGCCCTCAGCGGCGACCTCAGCCTGCTGATGTGGTACCTGATGCGAGGGGTCTTCCTCTACGCCATGATGCTGTGGCTGTCGGTGCCCTTGACCCTCTTCGTCACGGTGGCCCTGCCCTTCATCCTGCTGGTGCCAAAGCTCTCTGGGAAATTTCACAAGGTACCCAAATAACGAGGAGTGCCATGCAGGGTCCTGCTGGGCGTCATTCGAACTTGGAACCCCGTCTCTTTCTCTCGACAAGGCTGTCGTCCCCCCCCCCCCTAACCGGTATTCAGTGGGAATGGGCAGATCCACATTGTATAGAAAACTCCCCCTCAAATAATCCTGGGAACTGTAGTTTGTTGAGGGTGCTGGGAATTGTAGCTCTGTGAGGTAAAAGCTGTGCTTTTTTTTGTTTTATATCTTGATTTTATTCTGTGAACCACTCTGAGTGTATAGGGCAGCATATAAATTCTAATAATAATAATAATAATAATAATAATAATTTATAATACTTCTCAGGATTCGTTGTGCTTTCGGTGTGGCTCTTCCTTTAGACTGCCCCTAAAAAGGAGGGAGAGAGACTCTGCCAACTATGGTCAACTGAAGTAAATGTGACCACCACTTAAGGGACAGTTTCTGTGCTCCAATTTCCCTGCTTCTTCCCCCTACCGAAACTCGCCAGTTTTAGGAGAAATGGCCGTCTCTGAAAAGGGACACAAGGAATATTTGGTGTTGCGTTGGAAGGGATGCCAGGAAAACGGGAATTATGCCCCACATGTGGTGGAAAATAGCTACTCCCAAGTGTGCTTTATAAGCTGGTTTCCGACCGTATTAAAGTATATATCTATCTAGCTATTAATGATAAATTAACATGTGCCATTAAGGTAAGACGGGGAATATGCAAGAGAAATGAGTCTGAGGAGATATGGAGGGTGCTTGTAGAATTTGTACTGTTTAAACGGAAAGGGGTCAAAGCATCGCAAGAGGTGTTGAAATTTTGGGAGGTTAGATAGTTACAATGGAATGGTCTTCGGGGTGTGGTGCTCATTTTTATTCTTATTTATTTAGGATTATTAAGGTAAAGGTAAAGGGACCCCTGACCATTAGGTCCAGTCGTGGCCGACTCTGGGGTTGCGATGCTCATCTCGCTTTATTGGCCGAGGGAGCCAGCATACAGCTTCCGGGTCATGTGGCCAGCATGACTAAGCCGCTTCTGGCGAACCAGAGCAGCGCACGGAAACGCTTCCCGCCGGAGCGGTACCTATTTATCTACTTGCACTTTGACGTGCTTTCAAACTGCTAGGTTGGCAGGAGCAGGGACCGAGCAACGGGAGCTCACCCTGTCGCGGGGATTCGAACCGCCAACCTTCTGATCGGCAAGCCCTAGGCTCTGTGGTTTAGACCACAGCACCACCCGCATCCCTATCTAGGATTATTACTTTGTAATAGATAGATAGGTAGATAGATAGGTAGATACAAGTTCCTTGTCCTGTTTCTTTTCTTCCTTCCTTCCTTCCTTCCTATTTTTTGCTTCCCCAGCGCCTGCTCCACTGACCCGCCTTTTCTCCTCTCCCAGAACCTGGCGCTGCAGGTCCAGGAGTCCCTCGCCAAGGCCAACGAAGTGGCCACAGAGACCTTCCAGGCCATCTCCACCGTCCGCAGCTTTGCCAACGAGGACGGCGCCGCTCGGCGCTACGACCAGAAGCTGCAGGAGACCTACAAGCTGAACAAGTGGGAGGCCGTGGCCTATGCGGCCTCCATGTGGACTAGCGATGTAAGGGACCCAAACTGCTCCATTTTTGGTGGGGCGGGGGATGGAGATGGAGGCCGGAATTGGGCCGTGGGGCTCTTGGGGGTTTCCGAAACAACTGGAAAGTGCAACCTTTGGGAAGGCTGAGATGGAGGGACGGATGTGGGGCCTCCCAGGGTGGATTGTAGCTCAGTGACAGCGTCTGCAGAAGGTGGTGGGTTTGATCCCTGGCACTTCCAGGGAAAGCAGGGAATGCCCGCCCCCAAAATCCAATGAGCCATGGCTAGTCAATGTAGATCAGGGTAGTCCAACCTGTAACCATTGGCCGCATAGCCTTTTTTGGCAGCAACCACAACAAAAACATATCTTGAAGCCTTAAAAAAATTAAGTTTTGTGTCATGCATCATTAAGAAAATTAAATTTATTGTATTAAATTTGTTTAATAATTAAATCTATTAATTGTCTGTTCAATTATATATATTACAGTGGTACCTCGGATTAAGAACTTAATTCGTTCTGGAGGTCTGTTCTTAACCTGAAACTACAGTGGTACCTCGGGTTACATATGCTTCAGGTTACATACGCTTCAGCTTACAGACTCTGCTAACCCAGAAATAGTGCTTCAGGTTAAGAACTTTGCTTCAGGATAAGAACAGAAATCGTGCTCCGGTGGCGCGGCGGCCGCAGGAGGCCCCATTAGCTAAAGTGGTGCTTCAGGTCAAGAACAGTTTCAGGTTAAGAACAGACCTCCAGAACGAATTAAGTACTTAACCCAAGGTACCACTGTATTCTTAACCTGAGGTACCACTTTAGCTAATGGGGCCTCCCGCTGCCGCCGAAGCCCGATTTCTGTTCTCATCCTGAAGCAAAGTTCTTAACCCGAGGTACTATTTCTCGGTTAGCGGAGTCTGTAACCTGAAGTGTCTGTAACCCGAGGTACCACTGTAATTGTGTATATTAAATATATTGCAAACACTTTAATTTACGATATAGAAATGTAATTCACCTTGTGGCCTGCGTGGGTTTTGTACTCTTGCGGCCCACTTTGACCACCCTGGTGTCAATAACACTTAGCTAGATGGAAAGACCATTGTAAACAGTAGGATTTGAATATCACTTGTAGTTTAAGGGTGAATTCTGGATACAGCGGAGGTGTAAAAGATTTGGACTATCATAAAAGATGCAGAAGGAAATGATTAATAAAAGGACCCACAGAGGATGGAAGTCCAGGAGATTCCTTGGAATCTTGTTTTTGATGATCGATATATTTATGTACACTTTTAATTTGAAAAAACCAAATAATTTTTTTTAAAAAACACACTTAGCTAGATGAATAAAGGATCTGACTCTGTGTAAGACAGCTTCCCTTCTTTCAGTTTAAACAGCTTTTTAGAACCATGAGGTCCGGCATATTATTTTGCCTTTAAGGGAAGGCAATGCGGCCAAGTGGCAGGACATCTCCTTTGCAGGCAATAGGTGAATCTCAGGTCACCTTTAGGTAGGGCTGGGCGAGACCCCTGCCTGAAACTCTGGGGAGTCGCTGCCGGTCAGTGCAGGTCATACTGAGCTGCACAGGCCACCGGTTTGACTCTGGATTTGACTCAGCTTCAAGCATCCTTGGAGAGGAGTTTCTCCCTCAAGCCCCGTTTTCCCCTTCCAGCTCTCTGGCCTGGCTCTCAAGGTGGGGATTCTCTACTACGGAGGGCGCCTGGTCACTTTGGGAAGCGTCAGCAGCGGAGAACTCGTTACGTTTGTCCTCTACGAAATGGAGTTTTCCACAGCAGTGAGGGTAAGTTTTTATTTTGGGGGCCAGGGACGCACAGCAGGGCTTGGGAAGGGGGTTCAGGAGAGTAAAGACCAACATAAAGGTAAAGGGACCCCTGACCAATGACTCTGGGGTTGCGGTGCTCATCTCGCTTTATTGGCCGTGGGAGCCGGCGTACAGCTTCCGGGTCATTTGGCCAGCACGACTAAGCCACTTCTGGCGAACCAGAGCAGCGCACGGAAACGCCGTTTATCTTCCCGCCGGAGCGGTACCTATTTATCTACTTGCACTTTGACATGCTTTCGAACTGCTAGGTGGGCAGGAGCAGGGACCGAGCAATGGGAGCTAACCCCATCGTGGGGATTTGAACCACCGACCTTCTGATCGGCAAGCCCTAGGCTCTGTGGTTTAACCCACAGCGCCACCCGCGTCCCTAAAGACCAACATAGGGGAGAGGAAAAGGTGCTCAGGTCCCTGGCAATATTTCCAGCTAGGTCTGAGAATCCTCTCCCGCCGAAGACCCTGGACAGCTGCTGCCGATCAGTGCCGACAATACTGAATTTGAGGGACCAATGACCTGGCCCCTGGCTCCTCCAATGCTTCCTCCATCAGATATTTTCTCCTTCCCCTCTTTGCAGGTCCTGCTCTCCGTTTCTCCACGTGTAGAAAAAGCTGTGGGCTCCTCTGAGAAGCTTTTTGAGTACATTGACCGGACACCCCGGATTAGCTCTTCGGGGACCCTAACACCCCAGGATCTGCAGGGGCACGTTTTGATGCGAGACGTCTCGTTCTCCTACCCTGACCGGGAAGGCCCTCCTGTGCTGAAGGTATGTGGGGAGAAAGGGAAGGAAGAAGCTGGGATTCAGGGTGGAGGGGAGACAGAGCCCCAGAAGGGGCACAAAGAGAACTTTAGGTAGACTAGCCGAGACTCTTAGAGGGGGAACCTGAATGGAATAAAGCTGGGTAGCTCAGTCAGAAGAGCACGAGACTCTGAATCTCAGGGCCATGGGTTCAAGTCCTGCATCAGGCAAAAGATTTCTGCATTGCAGGGGGCTGGACATTTGGGACCCCCAAAACTGACATGGATAATGTGCAGTATATTTGACCCCGCCCCCAACACTGCCACCGTTTGGCATGTTGTTGTTTAGTTGTTTAGTCGTGTCTGACTCTTCGTGACCCCATGGACCAGAGCATGCCAGGCACTCCTGTCTTCCACTGCCTCCCACAGTTTGGTCAAACTCATGCTGGTAGCTTCGAGAACACTGTCCCACCATCTCGTCCTCCATCGTCCCCTTCTCCTTGTGGCCCTCCCTCTTTCCCAACATCAGGGTCTTTTCCAGGGAGTCTTCTCTTCTCATGAGGTGGCCAAAGTATTGGAGCCTCAGCTTCAGGATCTGTCCTTCCAGTGAGCACTCAGGGCTACCTGAGCCTGTTTCATTCTCTCCTGCCCACAGGGAGTGTCCCTAGAGCTGCGTCCTGGCACGGTGACGGCCCTTGTGGGCCCTTCGGGGTCGGGCAAGAGCACCCTTGTGGCTCTGCTGGAGCGGTTCTACGAGCCCCAGAGCGGGCAGGTGACCCTGGATGGCAGAGAGCTGAGCAAATACGACCACCGTTTCCTGCATGAAAAGGTAAGGGGGGATCTCGCCCCAGAACAGAGAGCGAAGGTGCCTTTCTTGTATTTCAGCTGGTCAGGGGTGGTGTGGGTTGTCTTCTCCTTTGGGACTCCCCTCATTTTTAGTTGCTTTCTCCAGAGCACATTCTCCATATCTTTTGAGCTCCTTTTGCAATCGGCATCATCTTATGCAACACAGGAAAAGACATGTTGAGAGCAGAGGGCAATTTTCAGCCTTGGGTTTGCTTCATCGGCCTGTCAGCCTCCTTTTCTCCAGCTGGAGTCATTTTAGAACCACTTTCCAGTTCCATGCAAAGGATGGACTAATTCTGTCATAGTTTAGTCCTGCTGATGCTCAGTCATAGGTCCGTTCCGAGTTGTGCATATTATTTTTAAAAAGTGTACAAAAAGTCTTCATATTGTATGCATTTTGTACACATTTTTAATGCACCCTTAAGATGCATGCTTCTCAAGGCATTCCATCTTTGAAACCCACATTTAGTACATGTCTCTTATGGAAAGAATATTTTTGTGCAGATAAACTGTCTCAAATGCTTGAGAAGTGCATTGTCCCCAATTTATCCCTAGTTCTGAAGCTTTCTTTCCTAAGAATTTTGTAACCTTGTGATCTATATTCTTATTGGATAGTTGTATACAGTGGTACCTCGGGTTACACACGCTTCATGTTACAGATGCTTCAGGTTACAGACTCCGCCAACACAGAAATAGTACCCCGGGTTAAGAACTTTGCTTCAGGATGAGAACAGAAATCACGCGGCAGCGGCCGGCCCCAGTAGCTAAAGTGGTACCGCAGGTTAAGAACAGTTTCAGGTTAAGAACGGACCTCTGGAACAAATTAAGTACTTAACCCGAGGTACCACTGTAGTTTGAAAATTCTTCAGTGTTTTTTTCCCCTTTTAAAAGTGTGTGATCCAACCAGGACTCGCATTCCAATCAGCAATCAAGTTTAGGTGTGTTGGATCAGTTTGGTTCACCGCAAGAGCAAGCCAAATGAATTCTTCTTCCTCCCTAGTCTATGCATGCAGCGGTGTGTTCTCCTTGGCAATAACCTGGAATTAAAAAAAGTATTCCTGATTCTCTGACGAACATTTCTGCCCTCCCTGCAGGTGGCGCTGGTGAGCCAAAGCCCGGTGCTCTTTGCCCGGTCCCTGCACAGGAACATTGCTTACGGCTTGGGGGAGAAGAGCCAGGAGGAAGTGGCAGGGGTGGCCAAGCGAGTGGGAGCACATCGATTCATTGCCAGGATGAGCTGCGGCTATGACACAGGTAGGGACCCCCTCCCCAGACCCCCCCAGTTCTCCAAATCCCCGTCTAACCCTGGAAATGGCTCAATGGGAGGGGGTGTGGCTCAGGGGCAGAGCAGCTGCAGGTCCTGGGTTCAATCTAGCATCTACATCTTAACAAAAGGATTCAATAGCAGTAACTAGTTCTGGAAACAAAATAAAAAAATTCCTTCCAGTAGCACCTTAGAGACTGACTAAGTTTGTTATTTGTATGAGCTTTCATGTGCATGCACACTTTTTCAGATACACTGAAACAGAAGTCACCAGACCCTTATATATAGTGAGAGGGTGGGGAGGGGTTTTACTCAGAAGGGTGGTGGGAATGGGTGATTGGCTGATAGGTGCACCCTCTGGGTCTGGTGACTTCTGTTTCAGTGTATCTGAAGAAGTGTGCATGCACACGAAAGCTCATACCAATAACATACCAAGCTCATACCAACAATAACTTGGTCTCTAAGGTGCTACTGGAAGGAATTTTTTTATTTTGTTTGGACTGTGGCAGACCAACACGACTACCTGCCTGTAACTAGTTCTGGAAAATACCTCTCCCTCTCTGAGCAGGTGTTGCAAGTGGGGGGGGGTTAACTTGGCTTTCCTCCATCGGCATGAGAAAAAGGTAGATAGAGGAACCGCCAAACATCCTGGACGGTCCTCCTCGCACTGACCTTTGTCCTTCAGCATTATCGACTGATATTCTTAGGGTTGCTGACCTCACTTCCTGCTTCCCTCTTGAGAGCAAGCATGCTTTGGCTCTCTCTCTCCTCTTGAGATGCAAGATCAAGGATGGCATGTTGCATCTCCACCTAGAGTTGCCATATGTCCTGTTTTTCCAGGACGTGTCCTCTTTTTTAAAAATGAGAGTGGTCCATAGTTAAAAACAGAAGTTGGCAAATGTGTCCTCTTTTTTGCTCTTCAAAATATGGCAACCCTGCTAGGAAAGACCCCCCTAGTTCTTTTTGTTTGGCAAATATAGATTTCCTTTAATAAATATCAGCTTTCTTGTTTCCTAAAAAAACCACAAAAACAAAACCCAGGACCTGAGCTGTAGCTATGGGAGGACTAGCCGGGTTTTTTTGCCCTGGGTGAAGCCTCCAGAGGGGCGTCATTGAGACTCCCAGCTTGTGTGTGTGTGTGTGTGCATGCATGCGTGCGCAACTGTGCATCAGGGGGTGCCAAACTGGGTCTTTGACCCAGGTGAAATAAAGTCTGGTTTCGCCCCTGCCCTGGAATCTCAGTGCGATGATACCATGAAACGTAGGCTCCTTTGTCAGGGATTCTGTTTCAGTTAGGGTTTCTGCCAGCAAATGCAAATATTTCGGCCCAGTCAACCGTAGTATTCTTTGCTCAGCCCACTTTTTGCTTCTGGCCCCGCCTGTCACCAGCATGTGGCCCTCAGAAAGTTGAACCATCTGCCCCACAGCCCTGCCAGCCGAGGGATGGGGTAGCAGTGGATCTGGGCTGGCCCAAAACATTTTGGCGCCAGAGACAGACCCCTAAAGGATTCCCCCCCTCCCCGCCAGGGAAGAAGGGGCAAGGGCCGATCTACACCAAGGCAAGAAGAAAGATCAACATCAGGATCCACTGCCCCGGTGAATCCTGCCGCCTGAGGCAGTTGCCTCACTTCGCCTCATGGGTGGGCCGGCCCCGCATTGGATATTGTTTGCCAAAAGGGAAGGGAAGGTCTTGGGGGTCTGATTTCTTGGCCACTTTTAAGTTGGACCTAGAAAGTCTCAGAGAACATGGGACACTGTCTGATAGTGATTCAGACTAAGTCTATCTAGGTTAGTGATGTCTACACAGGCTGGCAGCAGCTCTCCAGGGTGTCAGGCAGGAGACAGTCCTAGTTCTGACGGAAGCAAAGGAATTCCCCACTGCTGCCATTTCTGTTCCTCCCTGCAGATGCTGGAGAAACAGGGGGCCAGATCTCTGGCGGCCAAAGGCAGGGGGTCGCCATTGCCCGGGCTCTGATCCGAGACCCCCGAGTGCTGATCTTGGATGATGCCACGAGTGCCCTTGACATGGAGAGCCAGCAGCAGGTAAGTTGGGCCCGTGGAGGGGTAGAAGCCCAGAGGTGATATTCTAGAAAAAGGGTCCGATACCCACAGAAATAGGTGGTCACTGCAGCAATTCCCCCTGGGGCTTTCTTGCCAGGCGGCCAGGAGGATAGACGGATGTTCCCTCTTGTGGGAAGATTTTGCAGGATGGGGTGCTCATACACTTACCACCTTGCTTGGTGATGGTAGGGGGAAATAAAAATCTTTCCCACAGCCTCTTTCATGTTGGGATGATGACAATCAGGAAGACCAAATTTTTAATTGCATTTTAACCTGTATTTTACATTGCCCCCCATTATGTTTTTACTGTAATTTTACTGTTGTTAGCCGCCCTGAGCCTGGCTCTGACGGGGAGGGCGGGGTATAAATAATTTTCTTCTTCTTCTTCTTCTTCTTCTTCTTCTTCTTCTTCTTCTTCTT
>JAXCMG010000156.1:0-14192 GCA_034642415.1 Podarcis siculus | reverse complement strand
ATTAAATGATAGCTATTAAAAGCCTGCGAGAAAAGTAACATCCGCCTGGTAGTGAAAGGACCCTCTTTGGGGGAGCACCCCATAACCAGGATGGGGTTTGGGATCAGAGGGAAATCTAAATGGGAATTGTATAGGGCAGGCAGAGCCAAGCTAGTGCCTTTCAAAAGTCCCTGGACTACAACTCCCATCATCTCTGACTTGTTGGCCTTGCTGGATGGGAGTTATAGTTCGACATTGTCCAAAGGACATTTCATTGGCTGTCCCAATATACGGAATCCAACATTTACGGTATATAGAAAAGATTAATGCAGCAACCCTAAACATATTGAATTGTCCAAAAGCCCCACTGAATTCAGTGAGATTCATCTCTGATAAAGTGTGGAGATGGAGAGGCTGCATTTGCAGATGGGGCTGGAAGTTATTGCCTCACACACATTATTCACGTTTTCTTCCTCCTGAGGTCTACACAACAAGGTGCTTTTCCTCCAGATGTGGGTAAAGGGGTTAATTTCTAGTCATCTATTAATGATTGTATTTTAACAGCTGCTGGATTTCTTGTGGGGATAAAGAGGGTACAAAATTAAACCAGGATTGACGGGGATGGAAGCTATCCTTTTGAGGAAAAGATTATTTATTGAGACTCTTGAAAGTGTTTCTGTCTCTTTCAGCTGCAGAGGGGATCCTGGGAAATGGAGGTTTTGTTATTTCTGCTGCCAAAACTGCTCTTGAGAGGTAAATGCTTATTTTTATATCAGTCAGTCCAGTCTGGAGACAAACTCCAACTGGGCCTGTGAGGGAGATTTAGTCTCCTCAGGAGATCCTGAGGTGGGTTTTATTATGGAACAGACAAAAGAGAGGGAGGAGGGTCTCCCCATAGAACAAGGCTCCTGAGAACGTGTAGAGTTCGGCTCCTGAGTCGGCATCATAAAAAGACACCTCCCTCCCTTCATAGTCCAGAGTCACTCGGATCCTCCTGGGCTTCTCACTCAGGGACAGAGGAGAAGAATCAAGGGAGGTACGGGTCCAGTACTCACCTCCCCAATTCCCCAAAGCCCAGAACCCTCCCTCAGGGCTTAAGGAGAAGCAACTCTTTCGCCTCACAGACTTCCTGGCAACCCCGACATCCCACCAATCACCACTTTCCACAGTGACTTCCCAGAAATGTCTGCCTTCTGTGAATCCCTCATGTCCCAACACAGATTGAAAGGTATTGAATCTCTCAGGATTGTCAGGAAGCTTTTGCTTTTTGCCTCCCAATGTCACATTTTTCCGATCCTTGGACAGAATGAGGCTGGGATGGGCTGTGTCTGGATCCAGAGTGACATTTGCTGTTGGGGGAAAGATGTAGAATCAGCTGAGAGTCAGAGACGGACATCCTAATCCAAGGAATACCCAGAAGAACCAGATTCCCTCTCAAATAAATGGGGTTCCTTGTCTTGCATTTAGGTTTGGGACACTGCTCTCCTTCTTCCAGACTTTCCCTGGAGTGAATACCTTCCTTGTTGGTTTTCAAATCAGTTATTTTCTCCTTTTTATATACACCTGCATTTGTATATTCACAAGCTGTGCCTAAACTGGATCTGCCAGTTTATAGCTTATCTAGTGAAACCTGGCAGTGGTGGGTGCCTATTGGCTAGTGCCAGTACCATCACACACATATCCTCCTCCTCCCATCCCCAGAGCAGTTTGAAAACTATTCTCCAGCCTTCCTGTGAATATGGGTCTCCATCAAAAATTTACCTTTCTGAAACTGTAGTTTGAAGAACATAGCATCTGAGGAAGATAAAAGATAATATGTTTAAGCACAAGATTGCTGTACCTCAAATAAACATTGTTAGAATAATATCATTTATTAACATGACATCTGTTGTATCCTTATTTCAGGTAAAAGATGAGGTCGTGTAACAAATTATTAAAAATGTAAGATGAACCGATTAAAGAAAACTAAAACTCCACATTTGTAAATGGGACTTAAAAATAGCAGAATAAAAATATTCAGCATTGAATCTGAATGTTCTCCCTGAAACGGGTCCATAATGGAGGCACAGAGGGTAGCCAAAGCAATAGCAATCATGGAACAGGATGCAGGGGGGAGATGGACCCAGCCTTAACATCTGCCCCAAGTAAAGTGGTGTGGGAAATAATTAAAGTCAGAATGGTTAAACATAATGAGAAACTAAGCTTGCTGAGGAAGGCAGTCATCTCATGCAAAGGTAATTGTAAACAGATGCACATTGGAGGAAAAAATCCTGACTTTACTGTACAGTCTGGTGCAGGCTTTCGTTACAAGTGGCAGACACAATTTCTCATGCCCCAGGGTGCCAATGCATATGAGGCATTTTGGAGAAAATACAATGATGATGGCTGGAGCTCCAAGAGGGAAGTTATGATCGTGCCACCCCATGTCCACAGCAAAAACAAAATACAATGCCTAAGAGCCTGGCATGCTCTGTGTTGGACTAATATAATGCCCAGCACAAAATCCTTGCCGCCATTCTTCATTACCTTTGAATTCTTTCACGATGTCCTCCAGAAGGAGATTTGTATCACAGAATCT
This sequence comes from Podarcis siculus, assembly GCA_034642415.1. NCBI lineage: Eukaryota > Metazoa > Chordata > Lepidosauria > Squamata > Lacertidae > Podarcis > Podarcis siculus. The sequence goes on along the minus strand of JAXCMG010000156.1, from coordinate 11,635 downwards.
GCAGGTCTTCCATTTTAGCTTTAGAGGGAAAGAAAGTGCATTCGCCAGTCTCTCTCTTCTCTCATACCTGATGGGGAAAAGAATGTTAACCCCCCAAATCCAGAATTCCTAGTAAAAGCAAGATTTTAAAATTTTAAATTTTAAAAGTAAGAGGAGAGAGAAAATGGTAGAATGTCTAGACTCTAGAGAAACAGGCAGGCACAGAGGCAGAGATTTCCCTTCACTATAGAGTTCACAGCCAGACACCTGAGGACCAGAAAGGCAACTGCAGATCCCTGAGTCTCCCCACTTATTTCTATTCAAATAAGAAACATTATGTATGTTAAGTTGTGGGATGACACAGATGACACAGATCAGATGACACAGCTCCTGTTTATTCACAGGCCATAACTGAACTGAACTGAAGGGTTCAGCCAGCCTGCTTATATAGAGCTCCACTACAACTCAACAGTAACCATTTTCTGTAACTATCCAATCACTGAACGTCACTTTCAATCCCTTATTTGCATATGTGAACAGGAGTGAAAACTATCTACAGTATCCCCCTGCTGGCCCAGGGTGAAAACTTCAGTACATAACAATGTACTATAGTAACGCTCAAAAGTTTCTCTCCTCCAGCTTCACTTCATTGCCTTCCACAGGTGAGGGCCACAAATTATCCTGAGTGCAATGATAGCACTACACACATTTCCCTTTTCTAGATGTCTCCAGAGAAGGTGTAGAGAAAAACAAGATGGTTGCTGCTGTAACTTCTAATCTGAACCTGAGTGGTACATTAGCATTTGCTGCTGACTGGTAGTTCTTGATGGGATCAACTAAGGCACTGGTTGCGTGGAATTATTGCAACTTTCCCTTAGTAACACTTGAGTAAGGTCATAATATCTGCTGGTATCCTGCTTGGACAATTTAGATAACCTCTGCTGTAGAACCACATGCTCTCAGAGAAAGAGGCAGATCTTCCACAGGTGTACAAGAAGAAGAAGAGTTTGGATTTGATATCCCGCCTTTCACTCCCTTTAAGGAGTCTCAAAGCGGCTAACATTCTCCTTTCCCTTCCTCCCCCACAACAAACACTCTGTGAGGTGAGTGGGGCTGAGAGACTTCAAAGAAGTGTGACTAGCCCAAGGTCACCCAGCAGCTGCATGTGGAGGAGCGGAGACGCGAACCCGGTTCCCCAGATTATGTGTCTATCGCTCATAACCACTACACCACAACCAGTTCAAGTTATCCAAGGAGCTCTGTGCAAGGGACAACAGAGAAGAAACTGATCCTCCAGGACCCTCACCCACATAGACCCCTGGTGTGTCTCCAAGCCGTGTTCTATCTCCCCCACAATAGTCTTCAGCAAAATATAGTATAGCAGGTGTAAAAGCCCTCATGAGAAAAGGCTTCCTGCCATCTCAAGCAGATGCTGCCATGCTGAGACGGTGGTAGTCAGGGTCTGTCATGGGAGCAGAGCACTGCATGGGCCCTCACCATGCCTGGTGTGGTCAAGGGTGTGGGTCTGAGGTGACTGCTTCTCTGCCTGCTCCCTCAGTCAGGGCCCTTTCCCAGTGTCCTTGGCTGTGACGCATTGCAGATGAGGAGAAGGAGACTATGTGAGATGAACAGGTAGCCCAGGCCAATAAGAATGAAGTCCTCCTGCTGCTGAGGTGCTGTCTCAGGAAAATGGGAACCACCCACTGCAGCACTTGCTGCCTGAGGCGACAGACACACTCTCCCCATTGGTAGGCCCATGCCTGCCCTCTCTCTTCCGTCACTCAGTAGAAAATCCAGCCTTGCCTTTATTATGGCTTTGGAGGAGCAAATCATTTGTTAAATGTTTGAAATGTTTCCAGAGTCAATGAACAGAACTTCAGGCAGGCAGAGAAGAACCTCCAGCCATGTGTGATGAGGGGAGGGTTTTGGGCCTGATCCTTGGGTTGAGAATAGGGGTGCTACAAGTTCAAAAGAGAGGCCACTATCTGTGCCAGTGAAATGATGGAGTTTGTCTGACAGTCTCTCCATCAGGAGATTGGAGGGCCAGGTTTTATGTACTGTCCTTCTGGTCTTTTCCCAACCTTACAGAGTGCTGCTAATGGAAATGAGCAGGATCCACTCACCTCTGCAAGGTGCTTCTAACATCCTAGAGGGGAAAAGAGAAAGGAATTCACTGCACACCACAGGCCACACTAGGAATGCCCCCTCAGACCCTGGCCCTTGGGTGTCAGTCTGCCCAGTACACACCATTTTTTTAGATAGGAATAGTTCAATCAGCCAATGTTGTTATCTCTCAGTTTGAAATTTATAAAAGTCCCTTCTGAAAAGTTATTGGCACTTTGGTGTTAAGTTCTCTTAGTACATATACATATTTTTATGTGCGGTTTTGCCTCAAACACATATTTTGCAAAGCAATTTTCTGCAATTTAATTTTTTCCCTACGTTATTTTCATTTTATGATACTGTATGAATTTTTGTAACTATTTCTTACCCATTTGGTGGTTTCACCTTTAAGTGCAAAGCCAATGGAATTTCTTTGCCATTGCTAGTTTTGGGTTTTAACTTCTTAACATTCACCTGATTTTGTTCACCAAAAAATGGTGGTGTCCCGCCCTTTTGCGGTATAATTTTCATTGTACAGTAGACACATAAGCCAACATGGTGTAGTCTTTCTGGGATATTGTCATAAATACTCACCTCTACAGCAACCTCCAATCTCAGCCAGTTACTACTTACCATTTTGATTTTGGAAACATTTTTTTAAAAAACAACAAGGAGACTGAGAGGAGATATGGTAGCCATCTCCAAATATCTAAAGGGCTATGCAATGGAATATAGAGCAAGCTTGTTTTCCTCTGCTCAGGAGGACAAAACTCAAACCAACAGCTTTAAGTTAAAAGAAAGGAGATTCCAATTAAGCAGCAAGAAGAACTGACAGTAAGAGCAGTTCGACAGTGGAATGGACTCCCTCTGACAGTGGTGGACTCTCCTTCATTGGAGGTTTTTAAGCAGAAGTTTGGATGGTTTAGTTGAGATTTCTGCATTGCAGGATGTTGGCTAGATGACCCTTGGGATCCCTTCCAAATCTACAATTCTATGGGGGAAAAGCCTGTAGCATGAAAACTTACAGGAGGAATATTCCTGTTTACCCAGGCTGAAGAACACTGCTCCTGGCAACCTTGACATCATGAGATGGAAGTCTGTTTTAAAATTGTAATTGCTTTTAGAATGCCTTTAACTGCAGTTGTTCTCAATGCTTTTAATTGAAATGGTTTTTAAAATGCTTTTTGCTTTGTTTTCGATTTTGTATTGTAATCTGCTGCCAGAGGCCCCTTGGGGCAGGGGTGTAGGAAGGGGGCGGGGGCTGGTCACTCCAGGTGCCATCATGGAGGGGGGGTGACAAATTATCAAGAAACAATTACTGCCCTACTAGGGTGGTTGGTTCATAAAAACTTTTTTTTTGAAAATGCTTGCTCCAAAGGTGTTATCTTACTACACTAGGGATTATATAGCTATATATTAAATTTCATGCATATCAGTTAATATCTTGACCCTCCTCCACGAAAATAGCTGTTTACTTGGCCGTTTTCCTATGTCGTGAAGGCTGAAAATTCAATTCGGTGGAGCAGTGGGGGGGTGACAATGGGGGGGGGTGACAAGAAATTTTCCGCACCACGTACCACCTGACGTTCCTATGCCTCTGTCTTGGGGAGGAAGGCTATGATATCAATTCAATAAATAATATAATATTATATAATAAATAAATAAATAAATAAATCAGCACTGAACAAGAATCTCCAGTAAATAAACTATCCCTGTTCTCTGAGATGCTCCTATACAGAACAGACCTAGCTAGAGGCTCAGTAAACAGCCTCTCTACCACTTGCGGCACATAAAAGTTTGCAGGATCCCTTTTCCAGCCTTGTGCTGTTCCTGCCACCATCCTACCTGCAGGAGTTCACTCGCTGGCTTCTGGCGCTTCTCCTCCATTTCCTGGATGATACTTTCAAGAGAGGAGAGATTTCCAAGGAGTGTGGCCAGGTGCTCATCCCATCTCATTGCAATCTCCATCTCCATCTCTTCTATCTCATCCAGCAGACATTTTTCTTGTTTTTCCATAATTTGGCGCAGTTGTCTGAATTTCTCCACTGTCTTCTGCCTCTCAGTTTCTGTTAATTTCTGCAAGAAGAAGACAGAAAGAAGAAAAGAGGAGGCCGGAATCTGGAATATGTCCAGTCTTTACAACATCAGGCAGAGAGTGATGAGAGAGGGGGCATTTCCATTTTTTCAAAAGCATAAAACCAACACTCAGGGCTTAGCCCCACTTCTTCTTATTCTGCTGTTTTCACCCAGGGAAAAATGATCCTTAGCACTCAATTGGAGCAACCAGCAATATGGGTTTTCTCTGGATTGATGTTCATTCCAACTGAGAACTAAACAGTGGGTTTTCCCTGGCAAAGGGGCAGGTAAAGGGTAAAACTGCTCGGACAAGTGGAAGTGTGGACGAGCCCTCGGTGCTTAAGGAAGCTCTCTTCTTCAGGCTTTAAATTAAACATGGTGGGGAGGGAGCAGGGATGAACACACCGACTCTGCCTTATCTGTTGTCATTTCTGTTGTCTTCCATCTTGTGGAAGGTGACAGCCTAAAGCAATGAGCTTTTTTCTATTTGTGGAGGTTCCCGGTACATTTGGGACCTGGCAAAATTCGGTTTCTAAGATATTCAGAGATCCTCCATGGACAAGAAGCAGTCCACAGGGGCCACTTCTGTGAGTAGGAAGCCAAGAGAAACAGGAGAAGGGGGACAGAGCTAGCCTGTGAATCCCTCTGTTGACTTTAAAGCCTTGAGTCGGCTTGAGTTTCCTAAAGATTTAAAATAGGGCACATTTAGAGACATTTCTTTAAGAACCCTTATGGCAAATCAGGATGTTGCAACTGTTCTGTGGATGTAGGCTGCCACATGGGGAAATATTCAGTTCAGCTTGGTTTCACATGCGAAATTACCTCATTAGCACTTTCAAAAAAAAAACCAAAACAAAACAACTACAACAACCATGCAGAGAGAAACTCAGCAATCTTTTGAAATGCACTTTTTCTGAGTTCTCCAGCCAGGTAATGCCTACAAAAATGCAGATACTAAGGTTAAAGTGTGCATGAAAATGTATTTATTAAGGTAATGGCATAGAAAAAGAAATTAGGGGGTATTGCTTTGCAAAATATGTGTATACTGGGCAAAACCTCGCGTAAAAATATGTATATTAGCAGAACATGGTACTAAAATACTGATGGATTTTCATGAGGACTTTAAAAAATAATAAGTGAAGTGGAGATGTGGAGAAGTGAATTGAAGACAGAAATATATGAAACTGAGAGAAACAAAAGTAGATTTCCCCATCCCTCCTCAGCCCCTACTTGATTCGTCAAGTAGTTGTTCCCTTCCTACTAACAACAGTGACACTTACAAGGAGGTCTTGGCTTTCCTTCTCCAGGTCTGCGTCATATTCCAGAATTGTTTCTCTCTCTATCCTCAGAATCTCCAGGCAGTTACCGATTATTCCCTAAAGAGAAAACAAAATCTCAGATTGTGACTAAGACTGAGAAAGAGAGAGAGAGAGAAGTCAAACACTATCCTCCGTTCTATTGCCCAGTGGCTCTGCTCTTAGCTTTTTAACTGATAATCTCTCTGGTAGATTTTAGTTTCTGACACTTGCTCTGGGAGATTCATAGAATCATAGAACTGTAGTTGGAAGAGACCACAAGGATTAAGAAGTACTGTTTTGGGGGGACAGGGGGCAGGTGGGTGTGGGGTAACAGTGCCCCTGAAGGGCCAGGTGCACAGCCTGGGAGTCATTTTGGACTCACTGCTGTCCATGGAGACACAGGTCAATTCTGTGTCCAGGGCAGCTGTCTACCAGCTCCATGTGGTACACCAGCTGAGACCCTACCTGCCTGTGCACTGTCTTGCCAGAGTGGCGCATACCCTGGTTATCTCCCACTTAGACTACTGCAATGCACACTACTTGGGGCTACCTTTGAAGGTGACTCGAAAACTACAACTAATCCAGCTAGACTGATGACTGGGAGTGGCCGCTGAGACCATGTAAGATCCTAAAGGATCTTCAGTGGCTCCCAGTACATTTCCAAGCACAATTCATTGTTGGTGCTGACCTTTAAAGCCCCAAATGGCCTCAGCCCAGTACACCTGAAAGAGCATCTCCAACCCCATCATTCATCCCAGACTGAGGTCCTCCTCCGAGGGTCTTCTGCTGGTTCCACTCTCCCTGTGGAACACCCTCCCATCAAGGAGATAATGAACTACATAACTTAAAAGACATCTGAGGACAGCCCTGTATCGGGAAGTTTTTAAAGTTTGATGTTTTACTATGTTTTTATATAGGGACGTAGATGGCGCTGTGGTCTAAACTACTGAGCCTAGGGCTTATCGATCGGAAGGTCAGCAGTTCAAACTCCGTGATGGGGTGATCTCCTGTTGCTCGGTCCTAGCTCCTCGCAACCTAGCAGTTCGAAATCACGTCAAGGTGCAAGTAGATAGTTACCGCTCCGGTAGGAAGGTAAATGGCGTTTCTGTGCGCTGCTCTGGTTCGCCAGAAGCAGCTTAGTCATGCTAGCCACATGATCCGGAAAAACTGTCTGCTGACAAACGCCGGCTCCCTCTGCCAATAAAGCGAGATGAGCGCCACAACCCCAGAGTCGTTCGCGACTGGACTTAACCGTCAGGGGTCCTTTACCTTTACCTTTAAGCCACCCAGAGTGGGTGGGGAAACCCAGCCAGATGGGCAGGGTGTAAATCATCATCATTATTTAGTCCAATCCCCTGAAAAGCAGGAATCTTTTGACCAACATGGGGCTTGAGCCTACGACCCTGAAATTAAGAGTCTTAAGGCTTAGCTGTGCCCCCACTCCCGAAAACTGGGTTATCCCTCAGGTTTCTAAATGGAGATTTTTTAAAGGAAGGCTCTTTTGTGAAGTTTCATTTCATTATTGTTACTTTTACTTTGAATTGTTATTATTACATTGAACAAGAGCATATTTGCGATAGTGTAGAAAAACAAGTGTAGTGGTTTTTTTTAAAAAAAGAAAGTAAAAGGCCTTTTAAAAAGATGCTCCTGAAACAAAATCAGAATTTTGTTTTTATTCATAATAGCACAGAGGAGAGTTCTCATTAAAAAGTGTGCTTCTCCCCACTCTAGCCTGCTACGCCCAGGCAGTCAGGTCCCACTCTGGTTCCTAGTTCCACCAGCTGAGCCTAGCAAGGTGCAAATGTGATTTGAAGTGACGCCACTGCATTTTCAAGGGACGCAGGTGGCGCTGTGGGTTAAAGCCTCAGCGCCTAGGACTTGCCGATCGAAAGGTCGGCAGTTCGAATCCCCGCGGCGGGGTGCGCTCCTGTCGCTCGGTCCCAGCGCCTGCCAACCTAGCAATTCGAAAGCACCCCCGGGTGCAAGTAGATAAATAGGGACCGCTTACCAGCGGGAAGGTAAACGGCGTTCCGTGTGCTGCGCTGGCTCGCCAGATGCAGCTTGTCACGCTGGCCACGTGACCCGGAAGTGTCTGCGGACAGCGCTGGCTCCCGGCCTATAGAGTGAGATGAGCGCACAACCCCAGAGTCTGTCAAGACTGGCCCGTACGGGCAGGGGTACCTTTACCTTTACCTTACACTGCATTTTAAACCACAAATGTGTGCGTAGTTTTAGGCCTGCCTGCAAATTCTAAATTTGGTTTGCAAATTTTTGACTTGTTAAGAAATATAAACCTTTTTCTACCATCACTTTGCCTCAGGAGTCTTCATTGCAAGTGTGGGGGCAGTCAGGCAAAACTTCACAAGGTTTGGGGCAGCTTTTGTAATAGTGGGTGGCATCAGGGACGGACTCTGGTAATCTTTGGTATTTTGGCACCCTCATATGGATTTCAAGTGAAGCCCCCTTTGGCACACAGAGAAAAGAATTACGTACACTTGTACCACCCACCTCCCATGAGAGACCCAAGCTTCTAAATGGCTATTTAAACAAGCTTTCAGGAAAGTTTTGCATACCCTCCAGTAGGAATGCCATATTTAAAAAACCAGGACACCCAAAAGGTTGTTGAGCGTTTTCCTTTCTCACTTGCCTAAGATCCAGGACAAAGCAGAAAAATCCATTTTCTAATGAAAATAGGGATGTCCTAAGGAAAAAAGGACACTCCAGGATCAAATCAGATACTGGGATGGCTTCTGTAAATCCGGGACTGTCCCTAGAAAATAGGGACACTTGGAGGGTGTGTTAATGTCACATCTAGTTGAACCTAAGAATTACAGAAAACCTCTCAAGAAAACCCACAGCTCTTTACCCCATCAAGATCCCGAGTGATTTCCTACCTTGTACTCTTGAGAAGCCTCCTCCAGAGGGATCACCTCATGATGTCTGTGCTCCTTGGACCTGTCACACACCACACAGATGGGGATTTCTTCCTCCTTACAAAAAAGCTTCAGGGGCTCCTGGTGCTTCTGACAAACTCTCCCCTTTCCTTGTTCCTCCTCCCCGCTTTGGAGACTGAACTTCTTGGTTATTTCCACAAAGTTAGCCAGTTGCCGGTTGGGGATGAGATTATTTTGCTGGACTGCTCTTCTGCACTGAGGGCAGGAAGCCTCTGCCTCCGATTCCACCCAGCACTGGATCAGGCAGCCTCGGCAGAAGTTGTGCCCGCACTCTGGGATGGTCACTGGATCCTGGAAATACTCCAGGCAGATGGAGCAAGTGGATTCATCGCAGAGATCCTTTACGGGTTTCTCAGCAGCAGCCATGGCTCCCTCGGGCCAAAGAACCGAGTTAAGTTTCATTTTCTCAGTTTTCAGTCACTGGGTGTTTCCCTACCTAGAAATGACTGAGGAATTTTTCTTAATGCTGTCAGTACTATAAATACTGTGATAAACAAATAAAATACTGTCATTGTGGAGGAACACACCCAGTTTAAAGGAAATGTACCTCCCTGAAGGAAGAGCCGTGTAAAAGGGGCTTCCCCTGTCCTCCTGGCCAGGATGTCTAGTCTCGTACTCTGCTCAAGGGTCTGTTGGAGTGGGTTGAAGTAAAACGTATAATGTGACCAACGTAACTAATAGTAGTTGTAAATGAATATAGACAGACAACAAGAATTGTATATATAGAAGGATTTATTTGTTTACAGACACTTTATGGACAAATGTGGAAGAAGAAGAACAATATACAAAATGGATAAAGACAATGCAAAAAATTTAGAGGCGATATAAAAAAGCCAGAAGAAGGAAGGAGGGAAGTCAGCTCCTAGGAGCAAGTATAAATGTAAAATGTAATACAATATGTGGATGTGTAGTATGTAACAGAAAAACCAATAAAGATTATCCTGAAAAAGAAAGAAAGAAAGATTTCAAAAATTGGTCCAGGTTGACGTTATCATGGATGGGAAGGATGCCCTCAGTGAAAAGACTCAAACTGCCAACCTTACAGTTGGCAAGCCCAAGAGGTTCAGTGGTTTAGACGACAGCGCTACCTGCGTCCAGGGCAAACTGAAGGTAGGGCATGCCCTTTTTGATTCTTCGGTTTTAATTTATTTTAGATGAGAACCCTCCATGCAAGTAAAAATCTAGCACATCAGGAAGAATGATTCTGGCCAAGCTTGCTCTCTATTATACTAGCTTTCTATGTGCAGGGCCTTTTTTAACATAAAAGAACATTTCAAAAAATGGATTTTCTTTGCTGCAGTCTGAAGTGGTAAAGTGAACTAGGTGCCTAAGCTAAAGTTTCCAAGGTCAGAGCTATGAAAATAGATTTCCCTCTTCTGCATTCCTTTCGGTAAGCATCCAAAAACAAAAAACCCACACTAGGAATTACATCCTAGGGATGCTCTCCTTTCTAGAAAGGTTCATGAAGCAGTGTGTTGAGTGAAGAAAGAAAAACACTATGATTATTTTGTTTTGTTTTTAAAGAAATAGCAAAGCCTTGGAGGCTGGAGCTCAGATCATGAACAGGGCAGGCATCTCAACAAAAGCCATGGTGTCCCCCTCCCACGAACGTAGCTGCTTTTTCATTTCAGGGTTGCTACTTGAGTTCAAGGCTTCCACATTTCTAAATTATGCACTAGGAAGATGTGGGCTTTTTCTTTGGGGTGATGTGAGAAAGTTGAAAAAGGTATCTCAGTGATAAGGGCAAGCGCTCAATAATTTGTTGTTTTCATTAAATAATGTGTGAGTATTTTGGGGGGGGACCAGTTAAATAAGTTCTCATTATGTTTCCCATTCATACATATAGTGGGGAAAGAAAGGTCGTTTCTTTGTTCAGGTATCTCACTTTGGTTAGAGAGGGGAGAGAGGTCTGTGGCTCTTGAGATGATGTTGGACTTCAACTCCTATCATCCCCAACTTCAACTAGGCCTGTGAGGCAGATTTAGTCTCTTCAGGAGATCCTGAGGTGGGTTTTATTTCCCCACAGATAGAAGAAAGGGAGGAGGGTTTCTCCAGAAAAAGAGCCTCCTGAAAATGTGTAGAGTTCAGCTCCTGAGTCAGCGTCAAAAAAAGACACACATCCCCCTTCATAGTCCAGAGTTACCCGGATCCTCCTGGGCTCCTCACTCAGGGAGAGATGGGAAACAGGGGAGGTGCAGGCCAAGTACTTCCCTCCCCACTTCTCCACAGCCCAGATCCCTCCCTCAGGACAAAAGGCAAAGTTGTCCTTTCTCCTCACAGACTCCCTAGCGATCCCCACAACCCATTCTCCCTCACTTCCCACAGTGACTTCCCAGAAATGTCTGCCTGCTGTGAATCCCTCACATCCCAGCACACAAGGCCCGTTGCTGAACCTCTCAGGATTGTTAGGCAGGCGTGGCTTTTTGCCTCTCCTTCTCACGCTTTTCTGATCCTCGGACAGGATGAGCCTGGCATGGGCTGTGTCTGGATCCAGAGTGACATTTGCTGTTGAGGGAAGATAAGGAAAAGAGAAGAGAGGCAGAATCAGCCGAGAGTCAGAGATGGGCATCCTGATCTAATAAACCCCTCTCAAAGAAATGGGACCTCTTTGCATCACATGCAGGATTGAGACCCTCCCCCCTTCTTCCAGACTCTTATCAGAATAAATATACAGTGGTACCTCAGGTTAAGTACTTAATTCGTTCCGGAGGTCCGTTCTTAACCTGAAACTGTTCTTAACCTGAAGCACCACTTTAGCTAATAGGGCCTCCTGCTGCCGCCGCGCTGCCAGAGCACGATTTCTGTTCTCATCCTGAAGCAAAGTTCTTAACCCGAGGCGTATGTAACCTGAAGCGTATGTAACCTGAAGTGTATGTAACCCAAGTTGGCTTTTAAATCAGGATTGGGCCCCTGCTGTCAATCCAGGCATCTTCCAAGAAGCAAAACCACCCAGTAAACCTTTATTCAGCTCTAAGAGAAGGAGAAGGGGAAAGGGATTGGAAGGGGCAGGGGAGGAAGGAATTTGCCCTCATCTGACACTCTCTGTGAGAAATGGTCATTTGGGGCTTCAGGGATGTGAGGAATGAGAGCACCCCAGTTCAGGTAAGGAGAGAACCACCACAGAATCTTTAATGCCCTCACTAAGGTTACATACAGTTGGGGAGTGTATCAGGGCAAACCCATTACAGTGGTACTTTGGTTCTCGAACTTAATCCATTCTGGGAG
>JAXCMG010000154.1:310006-325493 GCA_034642415.1 Podarcis siculus | reverse complement strand
ATACTCCGATTGATGCAGCCCAGAATTGCATTGGCTTTTTTAGCTGCTGCGTCACACTGTAGGCTCATGTCAAGTTTGTGGTCAACCAACAGATGATCACCTCATCTGTCTCCTGAGAAATCTCTATGTGGGACAAGAAGCTACAGTTAGAACTGGATATGGAACAACTGATTGGTTCAAAATTGGGAAAGGAGTACGACAAGGCTGTATATTGTCTCCCTGCTTATTTAACTTATATGCAGAATTCATCATGCAAAAAGCTGGGCTGGATCAATCCCTAGCCGGAATTAAGATTGCCAGAAGAAATATCAATAACCTCAGATATGCAGATGACACAACCTTGATGGCAGAAAGTGAGGAGGAATTAAAGAACCTTTTAATGAGGGTGAAAGAGGAGAGCGCAAAATATGGTCTGAAGCTGAACATCAAAAAAACAAAGATCATGGCCACTGGTCCCATCACCTCCTGGCAAATAGAAGGGGAAGAAATGGAGGCAGTGAGAGATTTTACTTTCTTGGGCTCCATGATCACTGCAGATGGTGACAGCAGCCACGAAATTAAAAGATTCCTGCTTCTTAGGAGAAAGGCGATGGCAAACCTAGACAGCATCTTAAAAAGCAGTGTTCTCGAAGCTACCAACATGAGTTTGACCAAACTGCGGGAGAAGGGGACGACAGAGGACTAGATGGTTGGACAGTATTCTCGAAGCTACGAACATGAGTCTGACCAAACTGCGGGAGGCAGTGGAAGACAGGAATGTCTGGCATGCTCTGGTCCATGGGGTCACGAAGAGTCAGACACAACTAAATGACTAAACAACAACAACAACAAACTACTTTGCAGTTTCCTTATTAAATAAATAAAAAATGAATATAAATAAAACAACACAAGCCAAAACACAATCCATCCTGTAGATTTAAGTATCTGTCCACAGTCGCCTACTTGTTATCAGAGGCCCCGAATCCACATTCCTTTGTAAGAAAATATGAAACAAAGTCAAACCATTTTTGCTGGCAACTCCCCCCCAAAAAACCACCAGTGTGTGTGTGGGGGGGTGACAAGAAATTTGCCACACTGGGTACCACCCGACCGTCCTACCCTTCTGTATATAAATTAAATAACTGAATATAATAACTTTCTGGGGAAAAACAATAGTGGTAGAAATGCTTGAACTATACATTATAAATAGTGACTGGATTTGTCACCATCAATGAATCATGCTGTACAAAAAACTTGCAAAACCTGAATTCCACTTTCTTCTTCCTCTTAGGAACCTCCTGCCTTTTCTCTCCTGTCCCACTTTTCCTATTGCCAGGGAGGTTCCCCACTTCCAACATCCATCCATCCATCCATCCATCCATCCACCCATCCATCCATCCATGTCCTCTTCTCCCCTCCCCTCGAACTCACCAGATCTCTCTGAGGGTCCTGGGAGAAAACACTCAGAGGATGTGGGGAGGGATGCAGGAGACAGCCGGACCAGGTCAACCGTCCACCTTCCTCCTTCCATCCTCGATAGGATTGCAGGATCTGCCTCTTGAATCCTTCCTGAGGCACTCAGAAGCCTAAAGAAGAAGCGGATTCCTGGGAGATAGAAGCAAATGGAGACTCAGAGCCCCTGGAGGGATTTTCCTTTCAGAGGGGAAGCCCCCTCCCCATCTGTGCTTCTCCCACCCGCAGCTTCCATGGTAGAAGAGGGGTACCTTCCTCCTGAACCCCACCTTGCAAGGAAAGCGGAGCCATGTCTGAAAGAGGATCTTCTTCACAACTGAATTAAAAACTTTCCTTGCCGGACCACCTTTTCTCCCTGTCATCCTCTGGCGTTGCAGGCTCCTTCCATTTTTCCTTCTGCTTCCCCCCTCAATCCCCCCCCCCCCAGCTTGCAGGAAGGGCCTGCAGCTCAGGGCCAGAGCATCTTCTTGTAGGCAGAATGTCCCAGGTTCAGTCCTCAAAGGTAGGTCTGAAACAGGCTCCATCCCTCTGGAACCCCAGAGAACCACTGCTGCCAATCCGGGTCCTGACCCAGGGGGTGTTTCTCAGCACCAGACCAAAGCTTCTCCTCTTCCCAGTTTCAAAGCCTTCCCTCCTTCACTTCTCCACAGACTCTGCCCCCCTTGAACTCCACAGTGGTTACTTCTCAGCAGAAAGGCAAAGAGCTGGGCTGCAGATTCCTCCGACCAGATCTGCAGCCTCTGCAACTGCCTCATAGGGGGAAAAGAAATACCCAGAAGAGTTGTTGTGCCCATTCGGCCTGGCTCCCCGGACCAGGCCTTGTTTCTGCTACTAAAGAGTTAGCAATCTTAACTTCACGCATTTCGTGTCATTTTTTGCTGGCTGGCTCTCTGCCAAATTCTATGGTTCCATGAATCCAGCTTCTAGGGAGGGAAACGGGGGTGGGGGTGGTGGGAATAGGGCTCCCCCCTTCCCGCTTTATGGATGCCTCTTAAAGGAGGCTGCTGAGCGGGAAGGAAAGGTCAAGGTAGCGCCGCAGCCTCTCCGGCGCTGAAGACGCACACAGTTCCCCCCCCCCCAAACCGTGTCTCTGCCCCCTGCCAATGCTGTGCTTCCCTCCCCCAGGGATGCCTCCATTCCTCCCTCAGCCCCCCCCCAACTTCCTCTGCCCTCCTCCCTGAGTCTCCCCTGCGTCCAAAGGCCCCCCCTTGGCACGGCTCACCCCTCGCCCTTTGCTGCGCGCCCTGTCTCTCCAAAGCGCGCCGTCCGGAGGGGCTACCCAAGACGAGTAGGGGCGAGGGAAGTGATGGAAGGGGGTGGGTCTCTATCCAGCGCTCTCTTTCTCTCGCTTCCTTTAACCCTTACATGGACTCCCAATGTCAGTCTCTCCGGCAAATGGGACTCACCGAAGGGGTGGGGACGGGGACCGGGCTATGCGGCGGCGACACTTCGGGTTCTTTTTGGAAAGCGCTCGCCCCTAGAGCTACGATCGCAAAGCAGCCCCTACCGGTGTTTGGGTAGAAACAGGACGTGACGTCTCAAGAAAAACAACGGTTTTTTGGGTTTGTTTCATCAGAGCTGAACACATACACACATACGCATACTCTCTCTCTCTCTCTCTCTCTCTCTCTCTCTCTCTCTCTCACACACACACACACACACACAGAGCAACCATGCACTGCAGCCTGAACCACAATAAGCGCTAGTGCACTAGTGGGACCACAAGTGAGATGTGCATCTCAATCCTATACAATTCTATCTGCAAATGCTCCAAGGAAGGCTTTAACTTTATGAACTTTGAACTGGAAACAAATTTCATTGCAAGCATCTGCAATGCTGTTTTTGTTAAGTTGTGGGTGAACATATCAGATGACACAGTGATTCTTCAAACAGCTCTTGTTTATTCACAGGCCAGAACAGAACTGAACTGAGGAGCTCAGTCAGCCTGCTTATATAGAGCTCTACTAGAACGCAACAGTAACAACCTTCTGTAACTATCCAATCACTGAACGTCACTTTCGATCCCTTTTTTGCATATGTGGACCTGAGTGAAAACTATCTACAGTATCCCCCTGCTGGGGATATTATTATTATTATTATTATTATTATTATTATTATTATTATTATTATACCACCCTATACCTGGAGGTCTCCAGGCGGTTCACAGAAAAGATCACAACATATATAATCAGAATAAAAACAGCAACCCAATAGCATGCTCCAGAAAAGAGCCACATTTTTAAAGGGTATAGGATGCAGACCAGGACATTCATTCATCAACCTCTGAGGGATGATTTAGAGAGGATTGGGTCCAGCATCACTTTCCCTGCATGTGTGTGCCAGAGCTACACCTCAACCTTCCTCGGGGTTGAAGGTACACACAACAGGCAATAAACACGGGCGCCATAAAGATTCAGTCAAGTGTAGACATTGCCCTGACAGGCATAAAAGCTTATTGGTAGCAAATATGCACAGACATTCACCAATGCTATCCATGGTCAAGGCATGCTTAGAGCCCAACAAGAGTCCAAGACTCTCTCTCTGCTTCTCTCAGCGCAAGGCGCAAGAAGAGACTCACAACAACTTACAGCAAGTTACCCAGAACTGTTGTTACACACTGCGCATGCCCAAAGAACAGTTCCTGCAGAAAATGTCCTTGCATAGATAAAACAATCTCAGCCTTCTGTTGCTTCTTGAAACTTCTTCTCTGTTTCTAGAGGAAATGATTCCCTTTTACACAGAGACATGTACAACTGCACTCAAACTGTAAATGTCAGAGGTTTCCAGGCTGGAGAGCAAAAGGAGCCCGTAGAGAAGGGGGAGGAGGGTGGGGTGTCAGTGGACAACAGCCCTCCCCCATCTTTATATTGCAGTGAATTGGAATAGCGAAAGAGGAGGCGGATGGGCAGAGAACAAAGAAGTAAAAATGCATTGGGGTCAATTCAGGGGTAAATGTGTATTATGTACTGGCTCAATGGGAAAACTCAATTCATTTAGGACCCAGGGAAGTGAAGTATAAAGGGAGGGGTGAGTGAGCCCACCATAATCAGGTCTGCAGGGCCTTCCAAAGAGTGTCAGATAACCATCTAAATCACAAGGCCTACCCACCCCATAGTGGGATGGAGGCCAGACAAGACAAAGGGGTGTATGTGACATGATTCAGGGACCCTTCCTTTGCACTGTGATGAAGTAAGTGTGAAAAACTATATTTGAGTGATGGGGCATGCCTGGGTCTCAGGTTCTACCTGAGACTGCACCTTTTCTGTGACATATTTATGGTGTCTTGATGATGTTTCTGGAAATGTATTATGGAAAACTTTGGAAAACTTTGAAATATTGATGTAACCATTGTTTGGAGCTTTTATCTGCTTCTTCTGTGTGGTAGTTTGAAGTCTTGTTGGAACAATAAAGATCAGGCCTACTAGCCGCTGTTTTGTTTACATCTCTTGAATCCTTCCTGAGGTGCTTAGAAGCCTAAAGAAGATGCGGATTCCTGGGAGATAGAAGCAAATGGAGACTCAGAGCCCCTGCAGGGATTTTCCTTTCAGAGGGGATGCCCCCTCCCCATCTGTGCTTCTCCCACCCGCAGCTTCCATGGTAGAAGAGGGGTACCTTCCTCCTGAACCCCACCTTGCAAGGAAAGTGGAGTCTTGCTTGAAAGAGGATCTTCTTCATAACAGTATAAAAAGCATTCCTTTCCTTTCCTGTCCACCTTTTCTCCCTGTCATCCTCTGGCATTGTAAGATCCCTCCATTTCTCCTGCTTCCCACTCCAACCCCCCAGCCCCATAGACGAAGGGGCTGTAGCTTAGACAGAGCAACTGCCTGCATGCAGAAAGTATGAGGTACATCAGCAGAGGGTCTGTCTCAATATAATGCAGCCTTGTTCGTTTGGAGCTGGTGTTGAAGAATTTATAACAATTTACTGCCAAACGTTCTCCTCTTCCCAGTTTTGAAGTCTTCCCTCCTTCACCTCCTTCCTTCCTTCCTTCCTTCCTTCCTTCCTAAATCTACCCTGCTATGGAGCCTGATCAGAGTCTGTGCCCCGCACCCCCCCACCGTTTTAATGTCAATCAACTTTTTTTGGGGGGGGGGTTGGGCGGGCCTCTCAAATATTTTTTTTGGGCAGGGGGCGACAGGACCTTGGCCTCTAGGAGCTGGCTCCTATGTCTCTTCTCCCTGGGGAGCTTCCCCTGAACCCAGAAAGACTTCCAAGGAAGTCTTTTTGGAGTGGGGGGGTGTCTCTTCGTGCTTTTTCTCCCAGGCCCTCCCCCCCCTCAAACCCCACGCTGCATTTTTACCTATTTGCTCTGTCTGCCCACCCCCTCCCCCTTGTTCGCTATTTTGGTTTCCTGCAATGTAAAGATCCGGGAGTGGGTGGGGGCTGTAGTCCAATGACGGCGACACTTTGGGTTCTTTTCCGAATGCAGAGCCGCCCCCCCCCCAGCTACGGTCGTAGAGCAGCTCAAGTATTTTTTGGGGGGGGGTGGCGTTTTAAAAAGCATCAAGAGAACAGCGCCTCTCAGCACTGGAAGCAGAGGACATGAAATGAAAGTCTCAGAAAAGCACCGGCTTGAGCAGGGGTCAGCAAACTTTTTCAGCAGGGGGCCGGTCCACTGTCCCTCAAACCTTGTGTGGGGCTGGAGTATATTTTGAAAAAATAAATAAATGACTGAATTCCTATACCCCACAAATAACCCAGAGATGCATTTTAAATAAAAGGGCACATTCTACTCATGTAAAAAGACACTGATCCCCGGACTGTCCCCGGGCCAGATTTAGAAGGCGATTGGGCCAGATCTGGGCCCTGGGCCTTAGTTTGCCTACTCATGGACTTGAGAGTCAGGATTGTAATTGATGTGGAGAGAACTAGCCCCCTTTTGACGTAGCCAAGAATGAGACAGAGTGATTTCATAGAATTGCGGTCCCTGCTACCCACGTGTGTTCGCACAGTAATAATGGGAACTTCCATGGAAATCCTTGAGGCTTGGCTTTCGCTTCAAGGCTCCCCCGGAAAAACAGAACAATTTGCACAGCTCTACAGTGGACAATAAAGGGACGTGGGTGGCGCTGTGGGTTAAACCACAGAGCCTAGGACTTTCCGATCAGAAGGTTGGTGGTTCGAATTCCCGCGACGGGGTGAGCTCCCGTTGCTCGGTCCCAGCTCCTGCCAACCTAGCGGTTCAAAAGCATGTCAAAGTGCAAGTAGATAAATAGGTACCGCTCCGGTGGGAAGGTAAACAGCGTTTCCATGCACTGCTCTGGTTCGCCAGAAGCGGCTTAGTCCTGCTGGCCACATGACCCGGAAGCTGTATGCCGGCTCCCTCGGCTAATAAAGCGAGATGAGCGCCGCAACCCCAGAGTCGGCCCCTAATGGTCAGGGGTCCCTTTACCTTTACCTTTACAATGGGGAATAGACTGTTTAGTTTAGATTAGGAATCATTTCTGGGCACTATGCTGCCTCATCCCTCTTCACAGACGACTAGTCCAGACTTCCTGTAAGCATAGAAACATTGCTTACTTGCAGGAATTCAGTTACCAACCAATCAAATTTAAAACACATAGTAATGCATACAAGCATTTCTAGGTAGTTTTTGTTGGATGCATATTCTATTATTCCACCCATTTTCGTCTCAAATCTTCCTTTATTTAATGTTATCTGCTGCTCATATGTTCATTCTTACTTGTAGGTTATATTGACTATTTCACCCTCTAAGATACTCTTCAAAGCACTTCCACTCATCTCTCTTCCGTGACTCATCCTTATTTCTTAGTTTCGCAGTCATAGTTACTAATTTTGTGAATTCTATCAATTTATTCTGCCAAATTTCTTTCATGGGTATCTCTTTTTTCATTCCAGTTGTGTATAAAAATAGATTGAGTGTCTTTTTCGGGATATCATCACTTGTTATCCCTAATAGAAATGCCTCTTTGGGGAAATGTGATCTTAAGAATCTTTTTAAATTCTGTATGAATCATCTCCCAGCATTCCTTAGCATATTTACACAGCCACCACATATGGATGAGGGTTCCCTCCACCTTGTGGCACTTCCAGCATAGATTTGAGAGGGGCAAAATTGCACTCAGCTGCCTAATTTGGGTTTGTGGGGACAGCTCCTGTTGTTTTGAATAATTTTAAGTTAGGGTCACCACTCTGAAGGTGTAAGGTTTATCAGAGATGTCAAATGACAGGCAGCTTCTTCAGCTATCATACAGATTCTAGATTTAGAGTTTGCATGCTAGCGAGACAATAACATAAGACACCAGAATTTGATTAGAAAATGAGGTTTTATTATCAGAATCAGAGTCCTTGATACAGAAAAGAAATCTAAACAGCAACAGATATGATTGAAACAGCAAGACCACAAAGCTGCTTCCAGAGAACTGGACCTCTCCCCAGATTCAGCTATTTCTGAAGAGGAGACAACCTATTTGCCTAAAAACACCTGCTTGTATACTATAAAATTGCCTCTGCCAAGCACACTTTGTGATGTCAACCTGTTAAACATTTCCTTTGGTTAGCGTCGATTCCAGGGCATATTTCCAGAAGGTCCTTAGCATCTGCACCCCAAATTCTGTTGATGGTGCAAAACCTAAGCCCATTTCCCATTTCTTCATGACCTAGGATTTCAACTGTACACCTAAGGCAAATCTTAGTCTGGCCAGCTGAATCATTCATGATCAGTATTGGGGGGCGGGGGAATCAACGTTCATTGTGGGTGCATCAGTTAGGACTTGGTCAGAGAAAGGAGGCATGGGAGTCATTGGGTGGAATGAATCTACACAAAATGCTAATGGTCATTTTTCAGTCCTAATATGTGTATCCATTTTCCCTTATATATTATTATTATTATTATTATTATTATTATTATTATTATTATTATTATTATTAAAGTCATTCCCTTTGGAGCCTTTTGGGAAATAATAAGCCTGGGATCCAGGTTTTTTTCTTTTTAATTCCCCAGTTATTTAATATCTGTAGTGCTAAGAATTAAATGCAATGTTTAGTCTTTTGTCTTCAGGTGCTCCTTTGAATTCAGATCAGGCTTCAATATAATAATGTAGCACTTGGGAATGAAGATACACCCCAGAAGCCCAGCACTGGAGGCCAAGATGGAGAAAACCTGAACGGCTACCATGTATTTCCCTTTGGTGCTCAGGTAGGTGGGCACAAAGGACACCCAAACACTGCAGAAGACCAGCATGCTGAAGGTGATCAGCTTGGCTTCATTGAAGGCCCCAGGCAGCTTCCTGGCTAGGAAAGCCACCGTGAAGCAGATGGCAGCCAGGAAGCCCATGTAGCTGAGGGCAGCGTAAAACATGGCCACAGACCCTTCGTTGCATTGCAAGATGATCTCTCCAGGCTGGGAGTGCTTGTCAGAGTCTGGGAATGGGGGAAAGATCCCTAGCCAAGTGGCGCAGATAAGAACTTGTACACTGGAACAGGAAATGACAATGGAGTTGGCTAAACCCTTCCCCAACCATTTCCTCACCCTGCTCCCGGGCTTTGTGGCCAGGAAGGCCAGCACCACAGCGATGGTTTTTGCCAAGATGGAAGAGACAGCAGCTGAGAAGATGGTGCTGAAGGTTGTTTGTCGCAGAAGGCAAGTCATTTTTGTTGGCTGGCCGATGAAGAGGAAGGAGGACCAAAAGGAGAGAAGGAGCGAGATGAGGAGGGTGTAGGAGAGATCCCGGTTGTTAGCTTTGACTATTGGAGTTTCCTTGTATTTAATGAATATTCCAAACACAAGGCCAGTGGTTAAGGATAAGAAGAGGACAAAGGAAGTTAGGAGGCTCCCTAGAGATTCTTTATAGGACAGGAAAGCGATTATTTTGGGGACACATTGATCTCGCTCCTTGTTTGGATGCTGATCTTCTGGACATTTGGTGCATTCCTTGGCATCTGCATAGAGAAAGAGACTTCAATATCCTTATAGCATTAATACACCTACAGCAGTCTGAATGTTGTCACAATTGTGGGGAATGGTTGCAATATGGGAGAGATCAGGAAAGAACACTGTGTTGTTGGGAAGGAGAGAGGTGCAGTGCTTAAGGATAAGAAAACGCCAAAGGAAGTCGTGAGGATTCCCAAATGCTCTTTATAGGCTAGGAAGGGAATAACCTTGGAAACACATGGATCTCTGTCATTGTTTGGATGCTGATCTTCGGGACCTTTAGTGCAATGTCCTGCATCTGAGAAGAAGAGCGACTCCAGGATTATTGACATCAAGCTTACATCCATAAATGTCTTTGCTGTATTGCATTTGATGGTATTTGTGTCAGAAAACAAGAAGGAGCAGAAGCGATAGCTAGAGGAAGGTATCTACTGGTAGAGGATATGCTTTGTACACAGAGGCCTATATCTGACATAAATTTAGGCCTACTTGCACCCATTTCAACTGGTGTACCCTGAACATTGCACAATAGGATTCCTTCTACAAATTTGCTTTACGTGTCTCATATCTGCCCAAAAGTGCAGCACATTGTGGAGAATTCACTGTGCATGATAAAGACTAGAAGATGTCTTTAAAGACTGACCTGTTCCCCAACCACATATAGAGCAGAGGTTTAAAACCTTCACAGAAAATGTAAACAAATTCAAAATAAAGCCAGAACCGGCAAGAGCTTTTGTCTTCCCAGGATTCAAACTCAGGTTATTGGCTCTCATCCTGTCCACCACTACCTTAAGACACCCATTGAGAAGCACCAGAAGAAGAAAACCTCATTCATGACAAGGCCCCGGGCCTTTGTGCCCACCTACCTTGTCATTCATGACAAGGCCCTTGTATGATAAACACACATGGACACAAATAATTTAGGTCAATGGGCTAATCGGATCCTTTTAACAGGATACCCTTATCGAGGAGGGGCAGGCAGATGCTACAACCTCCCCTCCCATCACAAAGGCCTACCCAATGCCTAACCTTACAAAATTGGGGCGATTGCTACAAGGTAGGCGAAAACCAAGTGGCTGGTGCCAATTTGCCAAGTGGAACAATTCCTACCCGGCCCCATCAATATGGCAGTCGACATATGTCCATAGCAAGGTCGCTGTCATAGCCACGCATAAAAAGAGGGCAGGTGGGCTAGGCAAGATCCGGCGAGGAGGCAAAAGGAGGCTACCCCCTGGCTGTGCAACAGTTTAAATGGCCTGCAGCCACACCACCAGCCATGCTGACTGAACGGCCAGGGGAGTGACGCGGCTGGGAATCCCCATGACGTGGGTGGCATCCCTCTGCCCCCAAGCCGGGTCACTGGGGGTCCCGGATGCTGGCCCGCAACACTGCCCCCCAGGGAAGGGGAATGGATATATGAAAACCACAAACAAACAAAGCATAGTACAACAGCATCAACATTCAGCCGAGTGGAGAGAAGCATTGATAACAGCATAAAATAAAGGTAAAGGTACCCCCGCCTGTACGGGCCAGTCTTGACAGACTCTAGGGTTGTGCGCTCATCTCACTCTATAGGCCGGGAGCCAGCGCTGTCCTCAGACACTTCCGGGTCACGTGGCCAGCGTGACAAGCTGCATCTGGCGAGCCAGCGCAGCACACAGAACGCCGTTTACCTTCCCGCTGGTAAGCGGTCCCTATTTATCTACTTGCACCCGGGGGTGCTTTCGAACTGCTAGGTTGGCAGGTGCTGGGACCAAACGACGGGAGCACACCCCGCCGCGGGGATTCGAACCGCCGACCATGCGATCGGCAAGTCCTAGGCGCTGAGGTTTTAAAGCTACCAGGGCATTGTACAAACTGAAAAAATAAAATTTTATATGTAAAAAAATCTCAGAACCAAGCACAGAGCACCAGCATTCTGGAGAGCAAGTCATTAAATCAGTCAATGCACTGGACTGGTTGAACAGCTAAAGATTTGTTCGCCTGATGCTGGAATCACATCACAGTTAGCGGCAGCTGAGGCTCCCTGGCAAGGCCATCCCATTCACTGTTGTTACCACTTTGTACTTGCTTTATGAACACAATTTTATGTTCTTCTCTGCCATGGTATTTCCCCCCTCCCCCTTTAACATCAGGCTTACAGGGATTTTTGTTCGTTTTGTGTTTTGCAAACAAAAGGAATACCTTCCTGAGCAGAGATGGTCCCTTCTGCGCATGGAGTGCAAGTATAGCAGCAAACTGGCTTTCCTTCCTGAGTCTCCTTGGCGTATCCAGCGTGGCAGCTTTTGGTGCACCTGGAACGAGGCACGGTCTGTCCAGAAAGAGATGGAGCGTCACAGGAAAAGAATTAGGAGTATTTGTGGTTGGTGGTATACATTCAAAGATTTGTGCTTCAGACACCGTGAAAACCTTGCTGGGCAGCCTCTTTCTCAGGCAACAAAATGTTCTGGGCCAGCCATGTCAGAACCTGCCCTTAATCCCCCCCAAACAGGGCAGGTTGGGGGAGCTAAACACTCATTGGCTGGTGCTGCTATGAGAAGGTTCCTTTGTACAGTGCAGCCCTGTAGATCAGGGATGAAGAACCTGCCACCCTGTAGATCTTGCTGGGCTACAGCTCCCATTATCCCAGGCCATGACTGTGTTAGAATTCCTGATCTCTGATTGCAGTCATGGGATTTTTGTCTTTCACATGACATGATATGTTTTGACTCCACAGAGTGGGAAGTGATGGAGACAGGATGTTTGTGTTACTGTGTTCCGTGAAGTGGGACTATTGACTTTTGTTCTTTTTCTCTTTGCTGTCTGATGCTAGAGAGAGAGGGAGCCATGTTGCAGTGCTCCGTGTGTGTTTATATGTAAATAAAGTAGATTAGACAACGTGCTGAGTTGCTGGGGTTCTATCATGCAAGTGGCGCAAACTCTGCGGATCTGTAAGTGTGCCGGTGTTGGTTGGCATTGGTCACTGTGATGTTCGGGCTGAAGAAAGCTTATGAAGAAGAGTTTGGATTTGATATCCCACTTTATCACTACCTGAAGGAGTCTCAAAGCGGCTAACATTCTCCTTTCCTTTCCTCCCTCGTGTGACTAGCCCAAGGTCACCCAGCAGCTGCATGTGGAGGAGCGGAGACACGAACCCGGTTCACCAGCTCCCGAACGAAAGACCAGGAGGGAGAGAACATGCCAGTTGGGCATGTGTCTCTGCCAGAGTCCTACTCGAGTGTAGGCTGAACTCCTGACAGACTGTACTGGCAGGGGCTGATGAGCTTTTGAGTCCTACAACATCTGGTTCGGCATCCCTGGTGTATGTGTTTACATTGCGTCCCAGCATGCTCAGATTATTTGATCTTGACACATGTCACAGACAATAAAATGATACACATCTCCCCAACCTTCTTAAACCTCTCGGGCCATGAAATAGCATCTGGGTTAATGGTGAACTTCAGGTCTGAGGATGTGCATCCCTCCATACTTCCAATCTTCACTCTGCCACGAGACTTATTGGGAAACTGCACCCAATTGATGATGTCAAAGCTGGCTGGCAGCTCCCGACTCTCATCCAAACATTGCCCATCAATGGAGGTATTAGTCAGCTGGACTTCTCTTAAGAAAGGGTGGAGCTGAAAGGACAGAAGAAACAGCAGCATGTGTGGTAGGTAAGACAAATTTACAGAGAACAATGCTATCGATAGCTACTAGCCATGGTTAGCTAGCTAGCTAGAAACTTTATTTGCATTAGCCACTAGCCATAGCAATAAAGTAAAATATATTGGAAATCAAGCTAAATAGTTAGCTTTAGCCACAGGTAAAACATGTGAGCCAATAGGCTTTCTTTTCTCCCCTGGTCTCCTCACTAGCCCAAATAGGACTAATTTAGCCTGCTAGCCCTGGTGATCATCTAATGTTTATTGGATGGATTTTTCCCCTAAATTGATTTTTGAATTCTGAATTTATTGTTATTCATGTTTCATACTGTATTTTATGCTGTTTTTTTGTTGCATCAATTAAGTGTTTTAAATTTGTTGTTAGCCGCTCTGAGCCCGGTTTTCTGAACCTGGAAGAGTGGGTAATAATTAAAAAAAAAAATTATTTATTTATTCTTTTGATTAAAAGGAAAATAAAAATCTGAGTAATGTTAGAAAGTTAATCACACAATAGATCTTTAATTGCCCCTGCTAAAAATATTATTTTTACAATTAAAAATAATTTTATTTAATTTAATATATTAAACTAAAATTAAACTAATACCCAGCCCCGTCTAAATGTTTATTCTACCCCCAACAGAGCAACAACAACAGCAAAAACTTAAAATACAGGTTAAAAACTATTTTAAAACATTGAAAAGCATTTTAGACATTTGCCCCAACCCCAGAGTTTGTTTCAGTGAGTCTGGGCTTCTTCAGGACTCGCTGCAGGGCAATATGTCCCTCTGGCGTCCCAGGAGTCTAAAGCAGAGCAGGTGAGCCTGGTCCCTGCTCTCTAGGCCAGGTGGGAAAAGGCCTTGCAGGGAACAGCCTTCAGCACTCCCAGCAGGGTGCTTCATATTGGGACCAGCGCCCAACTCATCCGGACTCCTACATATTTCTATTAGAAGTAACCCTCACTGAATTCAATGAGCTTACTCCCATGTAAGTGCATACAGTACTGCAGCCATAGTGGCTTATCATGGTTGCTGCTGTTTTCTGCTATCACAGCTTAGTAACCTCCTTCTCTTCAGCATTTTAAGGCTGGCTACTCATTATCATTCTAAGGGGCGCGGGTGGCGCGGTGGGTTAAACCACAGAGCCTAGGACTTGCTGATCAGAAGGTCGGCGGTTCGAATCCGCGCCACGGGGTGAGCTCCCATTGCTCGGTCCCTGCTCCTGCCAACCTAGCAGTTCGAAAGCACGTCAAAGTGCAAGTAGATAAATAGGTACCGCTCTGGCGAGAAGGTAAACGGCGTTTCCGTGTGCTGCTCTGGTTCGCCAGAAGCGGCGTAGTCATGCTGGCCACATGACCCGGAAGCTGTACGCCGGCTCCCTCGGCCAGTAAAGCGAGATGAGCGCCGCGACCCCAGAGTCTGTCACGACTGGACCTACCGGTCAGGGGTCCCTTTACCCTTTACCTTACTCATTATCATTACGGGTGTAAGCTCAGTTTTATGTTCGTTTCATTTTTGAAGGAGAGCATATTCCACTGTTAGGCAAAATAAGATTGGCTACTCAAAGTGATAGATTTGGGGCACCACTGAATGAGAAATACCTGCCAAGGGTGCAGCCTCTGGTGTTCCAGCCTGCTTCCTCCACCCACCCTCAAGATCTGTCTGGATCTCGATGAATGAGCCATGTTCAAGGCCTGAACCACTGCTTGGACACTGTTGTACGTGCTGTAGCTGTCCTGGGAGAAAACTCTCTCAAGCTCCTCCTGCTGCAAAGTCTCCAGCTTTCCTCCCTCTGTGCATCTTGTCCAGCCTTTCACAGACAACACATGCTTTGAATATGAACAATGAAACGCTCTTTTCCAAAACTGTTCAAGAACAGGCGAGAATGGATTATAGTAGTCATATTTCATCCTTATGGGGGTCTTCGTTACAAAGGACAAGGAACCCCAGAGGTAACGGAAATCAACAAACAAGTACATGTTGATGTCCCAAAAAGTTGTTGTGATCCAGAGCTTTGACCCAGCGTGTATTGTTTCAAGAAGGGTTTGCAAAATTGCAATCAGATCAAATTCGTGTTGAGAGTCTGCATAGTAAACAAGTACGCTAACTTGTCTCCACACGTCACGCGATTCTCTTTTGAGTAACTCGTAGTATGGCATCGTTTTGAGGACTCTCTTTGAAATGGCAGCACATATTCCATTGTGGGTCAGCAGAGGTTTCAAGGCGCTCATGAACCTCTCTCCATTGTCAGTGTCTGGAGCCACGAGACCAACCCATGTCCACTGGAAGTGCAGGAGCAGCTGGACAATCCCCAAGCACTGCGTCTCTTCTTTTGGGACCATCCGGTAGACGAAAGGGAACTGAGTTTTATAATCGAGAAGAAAGCCGTAACTGACCTAGTGAAGAAGGGGGAAAAGATGTACATGTGAAAAGGATCTGTACATGTGAAAAGGATCTGTACATGTGAAAAGGATCTAGGAGTCTTGGTTGACCACAAACTTGAA
>JAXCMG010000154.1:237924-309606 GCA_034642415.1 Podarcis siculus | reverse complement strand
ATGGCCCTTGTGGTCTCTTCCAACTCTATGATTCTATGATTCTGTGAGATGGATGATACCTTTCCAGGACAATGATCAAATACTTGTTAATCTGGAGTTACTAACATGTATCAGCAACCTCCAAGGG
Organism: Podarcis siculus; assembly: GCA_034642415.1. Taxonomy (NCBI): domain Eukaryota; kingdom Metazoa; phylum Chordata; class Lepidosauria; order Squamata; family Lacertidae; genus Podarcis; species Podarcis siculus. The sequence goes on along the minus strand of JAXCMG010000154.1, from coordinate 309,479 downwards.
GACTCTGTGGTGTGCTTGTCAGTGAGTGCCAGTCTACTCAAGCCGCTGCGCCCAGCATTTAAACAACTGCCTCCCCAACACAGTGCTTTACTTTTCTCCATAGGACTGAATGGTGATCTTTACTCAAAAGCAAGTGATGAACAGAGATGCTCAGCATCATTATACTTCGGTCAGGGTTGTTTAGCAGCACAGTCTTATATAGGAGAAAGAAAGAGGCAAGGATACCAAATGGGGTGCACAGGTGTTGAGTTGTGCCTAACGTTGGGGGGCCCGTCACACATGCATGATGCCAGATGCGTGGCTCACGATGTGCATGCCGCCCCTCCTAATCCAGCCAGGCCAACTCAACCCGCCATCCCCCACCCATCGCCCAGCACCCGCTGCCTTACTTTCATTTGCAGCTGCCACCAAAAGGCTGAGACCACCTTGGTGAGGTCTCCTTCTCCTCCTCCTCCTCCACGAGGTCCACGGAGGCACCTGAGCACGTTTTGAGATCGCCAGCACTCCTTCCTGGAAGGCGCCCTGATGACCATCAAAGGGACACGCTGGGCCAAGACACAGTGCCCTGCCGTGTCTCTGACAGTGATTGCCAGTGTGAAAGCCCCCTCAACATTGTGGGGGCTGGGACCCTGCCAAAAGATATTGAGGGGACACCTCAGCCCCCTGGAGCTGCCATGGCTTCTTAAGAGCAGCTCCTCTATGAAGAAAGGGACCTTTTAGTTTGGAGAAGAGGCAAAGAAAAGGAGACACATATAAATGTTGGAAGATTCAGGACAGATCAAAGAAGGAACTTCTTCACAGAGTGCATAGTTTAACTTGGATGGTTTTAAAAGGCAATGTTCTACCTCCACTGTTCAAGACAGTATGCACTGAATATCAGTTGTGGTGAGTCACAAGTCTTGTTGCAGTCAAGTTCTGCTTGTGAGCTTCCCATTGGGACATTGGGTTGGCAACGGTGAGAGTAGGATGCTGAATTAGATTGGCCTGATCCAGCCAATTCTTAAACGTTATTAATTGCAAAATAATGGCAATGTAATAGACAGATTCAGGGGAACTGTTACAGGTAAAGTTTCCTTCGGAAAAACGGAAGTCTTGCTCCAAATAGGTGAACAAAAAGGAACATAAACTTCGGCAAAATAAATGTTGCAAGTCACCAAAGGATCTGCAGAATTGTACACAGTTGATTTTCTCCCAATCCATCATACCTGTGGGATTTTGTAGATGCCCGACATGGTTGAAATCTGGCTGAAGATGTCAGAATTAGCATGTTCAAGAACTGCCAACAGGTTATTCCGTCTTCCGCAATTGTAGTTCGGAATATTGATTTCCCCACCAGCCAGCAGGTCTAGCATGACATCAGAAGTGATTCTGCTATTGCAATAGTTCTCATAGATGTTGTAGCCCAGTGTGATGTTGGGTAAAATCCTAGAATCCTGATTGATCTTCTGAATGGTGAAGAAGAAGGACAACATATGCCAGTACCTTCTGAATTCAAACCTGCAATACAACAAATATTTATAGGTTACCCTGAGATCAAAATGACACTTAATTCAGGCAATATTTCCAATTACAAAATAGCAAATTAAAAAAACAACAGTAAATTTAATTCATGTTGGACTTTGGTATATATATATATATATATATCTGCAGAGAGCAGAAATAAGTAGTTTGGCAAGACTGCTGGTTGAAATAAAAAAAGGAACATTATGAGTATATGCTTGCCTGCAGCCATCATCACAAAAGGTCCAAAATGAAGGTCCAACACTGACTGGAGAAGGAAGAAGGAAGAAGGAAGAAGGAAGAAGGAAGAAGGAAGAAGGAAGAAGGAAGAAGGAAGAAGGAAGAAGGAAGAAGGAAGTAAAACCTGAGAGAAAGTAATCTGCATGGAGTTACTTAAGAAGGAATTGGAGAGGGAAGAATACCGTAGATTGTCTTTCTGCGTACCAACCCCCCAATGGTTTAGGTAACTTACTGGATGCATTGCACCTTTGTTCTCAACAATTTTAAAACACAGGTAACAACTACCACAATTTTAAGCTGTAGAATTAACAGTTCCTAAACAGTTCAGATAGAAGAGTTTGGATTTGATATCCCGCCTTTCACTCCTTTTAAGGAGTCTCAAAGCGGCTAACATTCTCCTTTCCCTTCTTCCCCCACAACAAACACTCTGTGAGGCTGAGAGACTTCAGAGAAGTGTGACTAGCACAAGGTCACCCAGCAGCTGCATGTGGAGGAGCGGAGACGCGAACCTGGTTCACCAGGATATGAACCACCGCTCTTAACCACTACACCACACTGGCTTTTTAATATCCAAGTTGAAGCCTGGCTGTGAAATTAAACCAATGTTGGTGGCTGTGGGACCTCAGAGGACAGGGCTTTTCACAATGCAGAGATAATAATTTGCACAGTGGATTTTGTCCTACTTTCTACAGAAAAACTGCAGCTCAGTGCTCACTTAGGAACATTTGCTCCCATTCTATTAAGAAGCTTTGTGGGAGGAGAAAGAGGGGAGGCTGAACTTTCAGTTAGATGCTAGATAAACCACATCGTCACATAATATATCAAGCTGTTCAAAATGAGCCCTCTGGCTGGAGAACCCCAACGGGGTGCAGTTGTGTTCATGGGGCCCATCAAAGGGCAATTCAGAGCCAACGTTGGGAGAGTGTTTGACTAGAAGATTGGGATTGCCTGGTAGCAAGGAACATCAGGTGAAGGAGTGTGAAATCAAGCAGCGTATAGTTTCTTACTCAGAAATCCTCGTTAAGGGGGGCCTGGAGAAAATATATGGTTTAATTCCAGCACCTTTTGGACATATGATGCCCCCAATGAGGTAGTCTCCTGGCCTGTAATAATTCCATGGGTCACTTTCATCCCTGATCAGATTCAATGGGCATTTTGCCTTCAGCATCCCGCAAACTGCCTGGGGCATTGGCAGCAGCAGAAGCAGCAGGAGCAGCAATGTCATTCTGAATCTGCCTGCAACAGTTGCCTCCCTTCTGACAGCAATAATTTTAGATATACAGATCGAGTCCTGCTGTTGAAAGGTACCAATAGTAAACCTCACCCACCTGTCCCTACCTGCTCCAAATATCAGTGGTAAATGATATATTTCTGAAACCATTCCTCCTTCAGGCTTAGTGCCAGAACTTGCCTCATTGCCCTTAATTATGGTGCTTTCAGCCATTGGGGAAATCCTTGGTAAGAAGAATGGTGTGAATCACTGTAATTTTAATAATTATAAGGAAGAAGAATCGCCCAGCCCTTTGGTTCATCTGCTTGTGTGAAGGAAAATGTTCAGAACTAGAGAAAAACATGTTTTTTGGAACTCGCTTGGGCCAGAGAGGGAGGGCAGGTGGCCTTGACAAGCTTTCCATGAGAAACATCTTTGGAATTGCTAGGACCAAAATTCCCTCCCTTCCTTCCTATATACAAAGAATGCAAAGCAGTTGTCACACTGCAATTCATGTGGCTGCCAGTAGGTGGCCAGGTGAATGAGAAAGCAGAGCAGGTGCCCAGGCAAGCTGCTTCTTTTATTATTATTTTTTATTAATTTTCCTTCAATAAAACAAACAACAATAAACAACAATAGCCTAAATTAGACAACATAAACTAGCATACTTGTGGTTTGTACGAGTCCGCTGTTTTATTTGATTTGTCTTGTTGTGTTGTGTTTCATGATGGGCGTAAAGCCGAATAAACATTTTGATTGATTGAGCCATTACAATTTTTCAATAATTACAACATCTTATTAATGTCCCTATTATCTATGCATGTTGACCTCCCTCCCTCCCGATTTCGGGCTTCTTGGGAAATCTTCCTTTTTTGCAGTTTCGTGGTTAACACAACACACGTCGTAAAATTTATGTGATACCTGCTGTGGTTTTTAGATTTCTGAAATTTCCTTCAATGTATGTTATAAATTTGTTCCAATCACTAATAAACTTTGTACCTTTTTGGAATCTAATTTTTTGTGTCATTTTTGCTAATTCGACATATTCAAATAGTTTTATTTGCCAATCTTTAACGGTTGGGATATCTGGGTTCTTCCATTTTTGTGCTATTAATATTCTAGCAGCCACTGTCGCATATTGGAATAGTGTCTTATCTTCTTTTTTAATTTCGTCCCCAATTATTCCCAGTAGGAAGGCTTCCGTTTTTTTTAGAAAAGGTATATTTGAGTATTTTTTTTAATTCATTATATATGAGTTCCCAACACTTTAAGTTCTTCACAAGCCCACCACATGTGGTAGAAATTCCCTTCTTTAATCTTACATTTCCAGCATATTTTATTTCCCATTTTATATATTTTTTTCTAATTTCACCGGCAAGCTGTTTCAAGGAGTATGGCGGGTCCTTAATTTACATCAGAGAATCCATACAATATATTTGCCTAGAGCAGGGGTCGGCAACACGCGACTCCGGAGCCGCATGTGGCTCTTTTGCACCTTTGCCGCGGCTTCGGGGCGGATACTAGCGAGGGGAGGAGGTGCATTGTGCGCCCAGACACTCCCCACGGTGGCGGGCGCTGTACTGGCTGTGACGTCGCATGGGGGCGGTGCATGCGTTAGTCACGCACCATCCCGACGTCACCTTCCCGCCCGCTACATTGTAACGGGCATGTACGCTGGTCACTGCATTGAAAGGGGGCATGTATGCTGGTCACTGTTTTGAAGGGGAGTGAAGAACACACACACAAAAAGGTAACTTGTTAAATTAACATTTATTTATATGAGGAGGAGTAATTCTCAGGGGTCAAACAAAGAAATAATAAAAAAGTGACAAAAAAGTTATTTTTATAATGATGAGTTTATCGGCTCCCAGGTTTTTTTTCTTCGGAAACGGGTCCAAGTGGCTCTTTTTGTCTTAAAGGTTGCAGACCCCTGGCCTACAGTGTGGGAAGAGCATCCATAACCTAATGATGTCACCAGTGCTTTTTTCAAGAAAAATGAGTGCTGGAACTCACCATGAAGTTGTTACAGTAAGTCGCCAGACGACTCAGGGCAGCCATGAACAGATGCTGGTGCATCTGGTTCTGGTGCAAATCAATTAAATGCACCCCACCTCCCTTGTTCTCTTAGATTCAGGCAGATGGTTAGGGCAGCTTGGAAGGGCCAATGATAGAGGTCTGGCTGGTAAGCTTAAAGCCTACTGCTGCTAAACGGGAGGGAGAGTGGTCCCATCCTGTAGCTTGACTACTCATCGCTAGGAGAAGCTAGGAACTAGGTGGATTCACAGATATAATAAAAGCGTAGGCTCGTGCACTCTGGCCAGTTTCCGTTTTGAGTTTAAATGTTGTTTAGGCTTCTCAGAAGTATGTAAATGTATGCCCACCTGAAAGGACTGAGGTGACTGGGAGCGGCCACCGAAACCATATAACACCGGTCCTGAAAGACCTACATTGGCTCCCAGTACATTTCCAAGCACAATTCAGAGTGTTGGTGCTGACCTTTAAAACCCTAAATGGCCTCGGCCCAGTATACCTGAAGAAGCATCTCCACCCCCATTGTTCTGCCTGGACACCAAGGTCCAGCTCTGAGGGCCTTCTGGCAGTTCCCTCACTGTGAGGTTACAGGGAATCAGGTATAGGGCCTTCTCAGTGGTGATGCCCACCCTGTGGAATGCCCTCCCATCAGATGTCAAGGAAATGAACAACTATCTGACTTTTAGAAGACATCTGAAGGCAGCACTGTTTAGGGAAGTTTTTAATGTTTGATGTTTTATTGTGTTTTTAATATTCTGTTGGGAGCTGCCCAGAGTGGCTGGGGAGTAAAAATCTAGTAAACTCTATCCACCATCTTTATATTCAAGGCCACAATATGGTACATCTAGAGATTGTATGTAACGTGAAGGAGATTATGCGTTGAAATATTTTAGTTGATATTTTAGAATGTAAAATGCTATTTAATTTATTGATTGGTTTTACCATGTGGGCTTATAGCCGAATAAAGTATTATCTATCTATCAGTGGCTGGGGAAATGGGTGGGGTATAAATAAATTATTATTACTATTATTATTATTATTATTATACCGGAACTGCGCTCTGCAGCGCTCCGGCTGGATAAAAGCCACTGGAGAGAAATCATACAAATGCTCACAGTGTAGAATGTGTTTCAGTCACAGCTCTAGCCTTAGTGAACATCCAAAAGTCCACACAAGAATCAAGCCATATATATTATTATAAGTTTTGGGTGCCAGACTTAATTTACTAAACATTAGAAATTAATAAGTGCTTGAGTGCCAGATGTTGGATGTAGCAGTGTATAAACGTGGGTTATATTAGTTTTTCCTGACTAGAAAATCCCCTGTGGAGAAGAACCAACATCTAGAACAAAAGAAGGCAATAGGGAATTAACAAAAAAGTTACTCTGTGCCAGACAGCGGAGGAGTGTGAGGCCGCTGATAAGCAGAGTCACAGGCTGGGTTTAGGATTTCAGTCCAGTAATATTCCATATTGTTCCATAAAGTTCAATATTCAATATTCCATAATATTCAATATTACTGGTGCTAAGAATCAAATATCATATTTAGCTTATTGTTTTCAAGTGCTCCTTCATGTTCAGATCTGGCCTCCGTAAAATAATGTAGCACTTGGGGATGAAGATGCAGCTCAGAAGCCCAGCACTGGAGGCCAAGATGGAGAAAACCTGAACGGCTACCATGTATTTCCCCTTGGTGCTCAGGTAGGTGGGCACAAAGGAGACCCAAACACTGCAGAAGACCAGCATGCTGAAGGTGATCAGCTTGGCTTCATTGAAGGCCCCAGGCAGCTTCCTGGCCAGGAAAGCCACTGTGAAGCAGATGGCAGCCAGGAAGCCCATGTAGCCAAGGGCAGCGTAAAACATAGCATCAGACCCTTCATTGCACTGCAGGATGATCTGTCCTGGTTGGGAGTAAATGTCAGCTTCTGGAAAGGGTGGAGAAAATCCCAGCCAGATGGCACAAACAGCAACTTGTACACTGGAACAGGAAATGACAATGGAGTTGGACAAACGTTCTCCAAGCCATCTCCTCACCCTGTTCCCTGGCTTGGTGGCCAGGAAGGCCAGCACCACAGTGATGGTTTTTGCCAAGAGGGAAGAGACAGCAACAGAGAAGATGATGCTGAAGGCTGTTTGGCGCAAAAGGCAGGTCCCTTTTCTTGGCTGGCCAATGAAGAGGAAGGAGCACAAAAATGAGAGAAGGAGGGAGATGATGAGGATGTTGGAGAGATCCCTGTTATTGGCTTTGACTATGGGAGTTTCCTTGTACTTAACAAAGATTCCAAACACAATGGCTGTGGTGAAGGATAAGAAGAGGGCAAAGGAAGCCAGGAGGCTCCCCAGAGATTCTTCATAGGACAGGAAGGTGACTACTTTGGGGACACATTGATCTCGCTCCTTGTTTGGATGCTGATCTTCTGGACATTTGGTGCATTCTTTGGTATCTGCATAGAGGAAAATAGACATCAGTGTCCTAATATCAGGCATATGCCTACAGGAGTCTGAATGCTGCTGCAATTGTGGGTAAAGGTGGACATATGGGAGAGATCAAGAAGAACACTATTTTGTTGGGCAGGAGAGAGACAAAAGTTCTCAATCTATAGTGTCCTTCCCAAAAGAGGATCTTATGAAATATGTCTAGAAAAGCTGTGTCTGTAAGATATTACAGAACCATTTTTTAAAGAGTAGACCAGGGAGGAGAACATTGGGCCACTGGGTCAGATCTGGCCCAGCTGGTTTCTCCATTTGGTGTATCCATTTATATCAATTGTGTGGTTGGAAAGGCTGGGTATTTAACAATTGGGAACATATGCAAGGCAGACTGCAATCTGCTCAGCAGCTGATGTCTGGTGCATGCATGTATTGGTTAAGAAGTGGAAAGCTGTTTCCAACCAGTGGAAACTGCCTTCCCCTACCAGTGCTGCTCTTTGAACCTCCAAAAACTAGAGAGGCATTCCATTCATGGTGCATTCCATTCATGTGTCGCCATTGCAAGCATCATGTTTGGACTGGCTCAAATATTTGCCCCATCCTCCCATCAAAGGCTCTTTCCTCTGAGATTCTCTCCTACCTTCCTGAGTGGAGATTGTCCCTTCTGAGCAGGGAGCACAATCATAGCAGCACACTGGTTTTCCTTCCTGAACCTTCTTGGCATAGCCAGGGCGACAGCTCTCTGTGCATCTTGAGCGAGGCGTGTTCTGGGCATAAATAGAAGGAATATCAAGGAAAAAGTGATGTAACTGCAACGAAATTGAATAAACTACAATGGCAGGATAACAATAACAGCAAACAAGAGCATGGAAACAACAATCATAAAGCACTCATATGAACAGAAACAATAGCACAATTCCTCACATTGCCTCCTTGGCATCTGCTCTTTTGTTGCACAGTTGTGAAATATGGACAAAATATGTCAGTAAATGGGCCACCCTGAGGTTAGGTGTTTTCATGCTGTCCTCTTGATTTACTGAAGAGATGGGGAATAACTTACTGTACTCCAGCCTTGCTCAACCATGTGCCTCTCAGATATTTTTGTCCAATGTTGGACTGGGGTGGGGTGGGGTGGGAATTGTAGTCCAAAATATCTGGAGGACACCAAGTTAGGGAAAGCTGTTCTACGTTGCTTTGGAAAGTCTGCTATTACTGTGACAACTTATGCCTTCTTAAGAGCAGGCTCCATTAAATTGTATGGGATTTCATTCCAGGGAAGTATGTATAATATTGCAGTCAAAGTCTCCTATGTACTATTGAAAAAGTGATTGGCGCTTAGCAGATATCATGGTTAATGAAATGACACATGTAATCTCCCCATACCTTGCTAAACGGCAAGGGCCATACAATTGCTTCTGGGTTAATGGCGAGCTTCAGTTTTGAGGGTGTCTGTCCCTCTATGCTCCCAATTTTCACTCTAGCCTTAGAGTTATTAGGAAACAGTACCCAGTTAATGATATCGAAGTCAACAGCCAGTGCCCCATTCTCATCCAAGTACTGTCCATCAGTCGAAGTATTAGAAGATGGATGGACTTCTTTCAAGAATGAATGAAGCTGGAAAGACAAAGGAAACTCCAGTACCGAGAGAACATGTAACCATGTGTGATATTTCATTCCTGCTTACTCTGAATCCTAATCTCATCTGAATAAGGACCAGGGAATCTCACCTGGGATAGATTTTTAGGTCCCTGTATTCTTTTTCAGTCTTTGGGAGAGGGGGATTATCAAAGTCAGAATAATTACATATATTGTTTAAGTTTTTGGGAAAATATGTAAAGAATGATTAAAGGAAGAACACTAAGTTCACAAAGAACAATAGTCACCTTCCTATTGCAGGGTCCTCTTTTTGTATATCCAAAAATCTGAAGGGAAATTGTGTAAAGATGGCTAGCAAATGGGCATTGGTAGCCCTGGAAATCAATGATCATAAGGAAGCTCAGAGATGGAAAGTGCTGGTTGAAGACTCCTTCCATTTGTCACAGGGCTGTATCAGAGAAAAGCAGTTTTGGAGCTGTGTGGTTGAAATTGTAAGACGGAAGCTTGCAAGCATATTGATTTCTAATGATCATCTAGAATGGTTGTATTTGCATCACTGAAGTAATTCGTGTTTTCTGAGTTCGATCTAGCCACAGTCTACCATTCAACTTGTGTAAAAGGCCAGCCCTTATATTGATATTAGATTCTGATTCCACATGTGTTCACCTTTCAAAACTGCAATGATTCGCAGCCTTTGTTTGTTTGTTTTTTTAAAATTTCTGAGGAGCACATGGTTTGAAGCTGATGATAAGAGGATCACTGCTGAGTCAGAGCATTATTCCAATTAGTTCTACACTGCTCTCTATGTTGTGCTACCTTTGGGGTTGCTCTGTGGGCTGCCCATGGTGCAGAATGCTGCCTGCAAATCACTGGGCATAGTTCAATTGCTGGAGCACTTGGTTTCCATGCAGAAGGTCTCAAGTTCCATTCTTGACTGCAACCCAGTGGAGGGTTAGGAAAGATTTCCTTCCAGACCCTACTGAGAACCACTGCTAGTCCACTGGGCAAGAGATTTTGGTTCTAATATACAGTTTTCTTCATGGGAAAAGTTATGGAAAGAGCATTTGAAGTTTAAAGCCTGCTGTTCGTTGAAAGAAACTTATATGAAAATGATGTACCATTGGTATCTGACACCTAGTAAAATTGCGAAAATGGGGAATAATACACGAGGAACTTAAGAAAATGCTAAAAAAAACCTTGATAAAAAAATCCCGAAGCTTATCTGCTAGGGTTGGTGGGCAAAGACATACCACATATGAAAAAAACAATCTTTTTATATGCAACAACAGCTGCGAGGGTAGTGATTGCTACTAAATGGAAATCTCAGGTCATACCAACAAAGGAAGAGTGGATTTGTAAATTAAGTGAGTATATAGAATTGGCAGAATTAACTTCAATTATAAGATATCAATCAAATCAAAAGTTAAGAATGGAGTGGAAGTATTTCGAAGATTATATGTCAAAATATTGTTCTAAAAATGACATGTTAATAGGCTTAGAATAAAAAATGTAAGCAATAACAAAACCGATAAAGAAAGAAAGAAAAATCAGGATTTAACAAAAATAATTTATTATAGAATGCAAGGGGGGAAAGGTAGAAAGAAATATAAAGAAGTCGAATTGCTGTGGAAGGAAGTAGAGGGTGGGTGGTGGGTTTTATAATTAAGTGTATAATTATGCAGCTGTTTGTAATTTAGATATTATATTTTATGTGAGGGAATCATTGGGAATTTGGGTTATTATGTATATATGTTAAGTTTCAATAAAGATCTTTGAAAATAAAAAAAAATGCGAAAATGTATAGAACCTGCTCAAATTTGTGCTGGAAAAGTAAAAGGAAAGAGGGCACGTTTTATCATATGTGGTGGTCATGTGGGGTGGTAAAAGCTTTCTGGGAAATGATATGCAATGAGTTGGAAAAATTGTTTAAGATAACATTTGTAGAAGAACCAGAGGCTTTTTTGTTAGGCATTATAGGTGCGGAACTACCAAAAGAAAATAAAAGACTGTTTATGTGTGCAATGACAGCAGCAAGGATGCTTCTTGCCCAAAGATGGAGAAGCACCGACCAGAGAAGAGTGGCGGACCAAACTGATGGAATATGCAGAAATGGCAAGATGGACAGGAAAGATCAGAAATCAGGGAGACCAAGTATTTTTAAACAGCTGAAATCATTGGCAGGAATACAAGGACATTTGTAATGTAACATGGATTTTGGATACTATGACTACATAACAGATAGATTACAGTAAAAGATGCAGGGATAAAATTTAGAACTGGAACCCACTGAGAAAAGGAAGGAGGTCTCAAGGTTCGAAAGAACCCTTTTCTTTTCTAAGGTGTGAAAATGTTATGTTTACGGTGTAGAATTTTTATAACACACACGCACGCACACACACACACACACACACACACACACACACGAAAACCACTGCAATGTAGAGGAAGCTAAGGTAGATAAACCAATGGTATGACTCCTATCTTTCTGCTGATAATGAGTGTAGACAATATGGAACCACATGGATTAGTCCTCTGATTGGTATAAGGCTGCTTCCCATGTTCCTATCGTGATGATTCCAGAGCTGTGATAATGAACTGCAGTTTGAAAAGGACATACCTGCCATGGCTGTAGCCTTTGACATTCCAACCTTCCTCCTCCTCCTACCATTGACATGCGCCGTGATCTGGATGAATATGCTGCATTTATAGCTTGAGCCACGGCTAGGATACTGAAGTAGTTGACATAGCTGTCTTGGCACAGGACTCTTTCAACCTCTTCCTGAGGTAGTACCGTCAGATTCTCCTTCTCCCTGCATTTTTCCCAACCCCTCACAGACAAGGGATGTTTTGAATATGAGCAATCAAACGCATTGTTCCAATGCTTTTCACTAGCAGAGGTTATTGGCTCACAGTAGTTATTTCTCCCCCTTTTTTGGGTCTTCATTACAAAGGACAAGGAGCCATGGACATACTGGAAGGATTTAGTTTCATACAACAAGATTGTGTGCTGAAGAGCTGTGGCTATCCAGACTTTCTGCCCAATTTTCACCCTTTCAAGTAAGGTTTGTACCTCTAGGATTATAAAAAGTCCATATTGAGAGTCTGTAGAGTAGACAAATACATTGACTTGTCTCCAAATGGCAGGTGGTTCATGGGGTAGCCACAACCAAGTTTGCTGTACTACTCTTTGTGTGAAAGCAACACAAATTTCCCTTTTGAGCATCAGAGGTGTCAAGGTACCCAGGAATCTTTCTCCATTGTCATTATCTGGAGCAAAGAGGCCGACCCACGTCCATCTGAAATACTGGAGGAGTTGGATAATCCCCAGGTATTGAGTTTCTAGGTTTGGGGCCATCCGGTAGACGAAAGGGGAATGGACTTTATCATGAAGAATGAAGCCGTAACTGAGCTGCTGAGGAAAGGAAAAGAGACTGATGCGCTGTTTTTCAGGGCCAAGATCGTATACTTCTATGTGAAAGATGATGACACATTTTATTAGGGCAAACATGAAAATTTTATGTAATTTTGTAAGCAGTTTACAAAGGTGCAATACAAAAAAATCAAGATGGTAGAAGTATAAAGTCATACTTCAATTAATATGCCTTCTGAAATAATAATAAAAAACCCCTCAGTAGTTCCTGGAAAGGGGTCTGTCTGAACTCAACTGGAAGTGTATTCCCTAAAATTAGGATACAAGCTGAGCCTCTTTCCGTTATTCCCCCCAACAGGGTAAAAGGGATTATGTTATAAGGGATTAGGCAGTTCCACAGGCATCCTGGACCCAAATTGTTTACTTATTTAGCTGCTCTAACAGTTATACGCTACTCGATTGTAAAACAAACCCTCAGATTGGTTTATGAAAGCTAAAACAGTAAAATCAAGAAGAATTTGCAACCATATTTTAAATATACAAAAACAGAAACGCTAAAACAGATTAATATGTCAATTTTCTAAGCATCATTGCAGGCTTGTCAAAACATGAATATTTTTAGCACGTGCCAAAGAGAGTACAGTGAAGGTATCTGGTTGATCTCAATAGGCAGGCAGTTCCAGCAGCCAGTGCAGATCTCTGAACTCAGGTGCTATATGCTGACAAGGCCTCACTCCTGCCAGCAATCATGTTGCAGCATTGTGAGCTAACCGCAGCTTCTGGATCACACGTGAGGGAAGACCCACATAGAGAGCATTACAGTAATCCAATCTTGAAATAACCAACGCATGAACTACTGTGGTAAAGGCTGTTCCAGTCCAGGAATGGCCATATCTGCAGAACCAGTCACAGTTGGTATAAGGCACTTCTAGCCACCGAAGCTGCCTGACCCTCCAGCGAGACAGGTGGATTCAGAAGCACTCCAAAACTGTAAACCTGCTCCTTCGGGGAGAGCATAACCCTGTCCAGGTATCAGGGACTGGGCAGATGAGGAGGAGCGGTGGAGACCGCTGCCCCAAGAAGCTTCCAGTCAGGAGGCAGATGAAGAGAGTATGGACCCAGGTCTGTGGTGGTGGCAGATGGGAAACATCCCAGAAGAAGAAAAGAGCTGCAAAATAATGGATAGTGAAGAACAGGAGCAAGTTGGCAGGTGTACTAGCCCTGAACAGAGAGGAATCAGATGTATTAGAAACAGTACAGCAGCCAGGTGACATGATGTCCCTTGAGCTCAGTCTTTGAAGGAGTACATTCCATGGTCTCCGTGCATTTCTGTTTACTACTAATAAAAGTACTGAAAATAAGCTTTGTGTGTGTCTGGTTTCACTGGGCCAAGTGAGCTGTTTGAAGTCTTCATCATGACACCAGAGGGTAGGCAATTGACCAATTTCTTGGAAATGGGAGCTACTCACCAGAAGTGCCTCCATCTTGCCGGGATTCAAGCTCTGCTTGTTTTTCCTCATTTACTTCATGCCCACACATCAAAAGCTGATGAGAAGATAGCTAGAACCAGAATAAGCTCTGCCTTAAGTGACACTGTACAAACATCAGTTCCTTCCTTGCCACCCGCATTCAGAACAAAAAAAAATAGAGTGTTCTCAGCACAATAAAATGGGGAAAAGAATAAAAATAACATCCATCCATCCAACCCATTCATTCATTCATTTATTTATTTATTCATAAATAAATAAAATGAGGGAAAGGGTCATAGCCCAGTGGTAGAATATCAGTTTCACATGCAGAAGATCAATTTATTTAAGAGAATATTTCTATATGACTCTTCACTTCATGAAAAGCAGTGTTTCAATTAGGTGTATAAAGTAAGCAATACAATCAGTTGCGTTAAGGTAAGCATAACTTGTTCTTTTACGAGATGACAAATGTTTCCAGGTGTGCTTGACTTGAACCTAATTCTTACCTGTGGGATCTTGTAGGTGCCCAGCATGCTTGCAATGTGTGTGGAGACGTCAGATTCACCCCCTTCAAGAACCGCCAGCAGCTTTCTCCATCTTCCACACTTGTAGTTTGGAATGTTGATTTTCCCACCAGCAAGGAGGTCTGTCAGGGCATCAGAAGTTGTTCTTCCATCAAAATAGGTATCATAGATGCTGTAGCCCAGGGTAATGTTGGGTAAGAGCCTGGGGTCCTGATTAATCTTTTGAACTGTAAGTGAGAAGGAAAGAATGTGCCAGACCCTTCTAGTCATCCAGCTGCAAAAAAGTGTGTCATAAAGTGTGTCAAAAGTGTGTCACCCATGGTGCAGTGAAAACGATAGTCACATACATTTTGTTACTAGATGAAGGAGGATGGGAAGTTGGGTGGTGACCTCTTAGGGCACCCAAACAATTTTGTGGTTATTAGCTGCCACTGTGTCAAAAGCCCACTCCAGGCATTATCTTTCTCACTAATCTGGTCCCCAAATAATGGTTTGCATGTTTGTAGTGGGGTGTGGGAAGAGTAACCCTTCACATCAGACAGGAAGTCTTAGGGCTGCTGGGCTCTGCTGAGCACCACAAAAAATGTCTCCCGAGCCAAACTTAGCCCCACAGGCTGCATTTCAAGTGCTGTAAACACTTACAGTTTCCAGTTGCATAGTTTGCGTTTAGCCAGGGGGAAAGAATTGTGCAGTTCCTGCTGAAAATGGTTCCCTCCAAGTATTTTTGAACCCAGCTATAAAGGAGGATACATTGGGCAATAGATATTGGTTATAATATAGATATGAAAGCATTGCAGCAATTGTGGAATATGGATATAAAATCTACAGCATGCTATGGTTTAAGAGAAAACTATAAGAGGGCATATCTTGCTTTTCTTGAACATTATGCTTCTACTCAGATTTTCAAATTGCATTTGATCCCATTGACTGAGACGTTCCGCCCATCTTCAAACAAAAAACAGGCAATAGTAATTTATCAGGGGTACCTGAAAATAGGGGGTTGACCCTTGTAGAGCAAGAGAATTGGAGAGTAAATTAGGAAGGAGAAATATGCCAATACACCATTACTTACTTCAGAAATGCGCTTACTGGGGTGCTGGAAAAGCTAAAGGGAAGTTGACTTCCAATTAATCTTGAAGATATGACTCCACTAATGAGGAGGTCTCCTGGCCGGTGATAATTCACAGCCAGATTTTTATCCTCAATCAGATTCAGTGGACATTTTGCCCTCTGCTGCATTTCATAGGTTGCAAGAGGCAGCAACAAAAGCAGTGTTATCATTCTGGGTCTGCCTGCTATGCCTGCTACACTTCCCTTCTGACTGTTCCTCTCAACACAAGCCACTAATTAGGGGAAAAAACACCCAAATTCTTGCAAGACAGAGGCTTCATTGACTTGACAAAGACGAGGTTGTTCAGCTCTGGCTTCAGTGCCACAAGGGGACTGAGGGGAAGGGGCATAGCTCAGTGGTGGAGCATCTGTTTTCCACCCAGAAAGTGCCAGGGTCCACCTCTGCTAACTACTCCAGGTAGGACTGAGGATGTTCTTGACCTGGAGAGCTGCTGCCAGCCAGAAGATAGCACTGAGCTAGAAGGCAGCTTCCTATGTTTTGATAAAGCTTCACAAGGACCTATCTCCTGTACCCTTCCACCGGCCCTATATCTTGACTGCATGGATTCTGTGGCACGCAATATATTTTATACATCAAACTTTTCAAGCACAGTGGAGTAAATAACCTCCTGCTGCCCTTAATTGTGATGTTTGCATTGTTGTTCCCAAAGGTAACATTTGAAAATTATTTGATTATGGGAAGGATAAGAATAGATCACTGTGGTTCTGATGATTCTAAGGGGAAGAAACTTTATGGGAGCCGGTGGAGAACAGGAGAAAAACATGTTGACTCAAGAAACTGACATGGTTCAAGGAGGAAGAAAATGGTGTATGATTGACATCAGAAGAGCCCTGAAGCTGCATCAGGCCTAAGGCCTATAAAGTCCAGTATCCCGTTCTCAAAATGGGCAACCACCTGCCCCAAATAGAAGCCCATAAGCTGGAGATGAGTGCAGCAGCACTTTCTCTACACGTGTTCCCCAACAACTGGTACTCAGAGCATCCTGTCTCCAATATTGGAGGGGAAACATTTCTTCAATTGCCAGTAGCTATTGTCAAATGAAATACCTCTCCTAGTCTCCCTCAATTTTTCTCAACCAAGTAGCCCAATTTAGGGTTTGGGTGGGCAAGGTCTTCTTGTTGTGGTGGTGAAGAATTTAAATTTAGGGTCATCCCTCTGATGGTGTGAGGATAATCAAACAGAGATTTCTTTTTTATATAATATTTTTTATTGCGTTTCTTTTCATAGGTTCATAAGTTCAAAGGTATACAGAGATAAAAATCAAGAAACAAATAATAAGAAAAAAGAAGAAAAAAGAATAGATATATAACAATTCAACTTTCCATAATTTACCAATGCCAATTGGACCTCCCCACATCTTCCAGATCTGCGTTCTTTATAATAACAGTATCAGCAATTTGTTACCTTATTTCATACCTTACTGTAACTTTCAATTATTATGTTTCTAAATTCAAAATGTTGTAACTCAATTTTAGTGCCTTTAAAATAAACATAATATGTTTGTTTCATATTGCCTCCTCATCTTTCTTATCACTTAATTTACCATTTACTTAATCAAATTGCTAAAGCATAACATTTCCTAATCGTGCACATTCTTAACATTCATACAGCTTATAATGTTTTTGCAAATAGTCTTTAATTTTTTTCCAGTCCTCCTCTATTGTTTCCTCGTCCAAATCTCGGATTCTGCCAGTCATTTCAGCTAATTCCATATAGTCCATCAACTGCGACTGCCATTCCTCCAGCGTGGGTAAATCTTGTGTCTTCCAATGCTTTGCAATGAGGATCCTTGCTGCTGTAGTAGCATACATAAACAAGGTTCTATCCTTCTTTGACACTTTCTGGTCCACCATGCCCAGCAAGAAGGCCTCTGGTTTCTTGGGAAAGGTATACCTAAATACCTTTTTCAATTCATTGTAAATCATTTCCCAGAAGGCCTTCACTTTTGGGCAGGTCCACCAGAGGTGAAAGAACGTCCCTTCTGCTTCCTTACATTTCCAACATTTATTATCAGACAGGTGATATATCTTAGCTAACTTGACTGGGGTCATGTACCACCGGTATACCATTTTCATAATGTTTTCTTTCAAGGCACTACATGCCGTGAACTTCATTCCGGTGTTCCATAACCTTTCCCAGTCCTCAAACATAATGTTATGCCCGACATCCTGAATCAAACAGAGATTTCTGACTGCAGACAGCTCCTTCCAGCTGTGCTACAGACTCTAGATTGGTGAGTGGTTTGCCAGCTGTTAAGACTATACAGGAAGGCACCAGAAACAGGTAATAGAAGGATAATTTATTTCAAGAATCAGAGTTCTAATACAGAACATAAATCTGCAGATAGGTGTGACCAGAAAATAAAGGGGTGCCTTTAACAGCCAAACTCCCCATTAAAGGACTCAGAGCCCCTCAAGTTCGTAACAGGTCAGAGAAAAATGAACTGAGGCAAGAACCAGTGAAAGCAAGGCAGATCTTTATTATTCTGTTGCAACAGACGTTCCCCTACCGGCTTTGATAGGAGGTGAGGACCTAGGACAAGATGTGCAAGAACTTCTAAAGGTTTTAGAAATTGCCTGGTCCCTTAGTCAAGGACCACCCAAGAAAGCATTATACACATGTCACAGAAAGCGGTGTTCTACAACAGACATGTGAGATTATGCCTTGTCTCAGAAGAAGATGATCTATTGACACGTCTGCTCTGCTTATCAGACTGGTTTTGCATAGGAGCAGGTCTCTTCATTCCAAATAATTTATTTACTTATAGGATTTACATGAGAAAGTGAAGTATTTGAAAAGGTCCTTTTCCCCCAAGACACTTCCTTCTACTGCAGAGAAACATTTGGGGTCATTTAAGGGACCCCTGCACCATTTCTGAATCCTGTTTATGTACCTATGTTTGTGTGCCCACTCTATATATTTATGAACATTTGTTTTATTATTTGGACACCTTAGAATTAGAGGGGATGTGCAGTATGCTATGGTAGATTCTCTTGTAATGTAAGAGAAAAAAGGATTAGTATAAACTGGCACATGCAAAGCTGCAAAGATGTTTCCAGATTCTTCCCAGGTTCATTTATTTCTGAAGGGGAGAGAACCCTTTCACTCAAAAAGCTCCAGGTTCTGTTGCCTTTGTCCAGCATCGTTTGTGATGTCAAACTGTTCAGATTCCCTTCGGTTAGCATAGATTCCAGGACATACCTACACAAGGTCTTTATCACATACATCCCACATTCTGCCCAAAACTTTAGCCACGTTCCCCTTTCTTTATGTCTGACTTTATGTCTTTACTTCTCCTGAGACTACTCATCCCCTTTCTATCTAAAATCAAGGTCCACATCCTGTCCAAACCCAAAACTTTCAGCCACGTCCTTCCATGTATTAAGTTTTCTCCCAGCCTTGCACTTTTATTCCTCATCAAGATCCATTTGCTGAAAATATTTATCTTCCGCAAACTCTTTGTAAATGAGCATCAACTTTGCAGATTCCCAGAAGACCTTATACCTATGTCCTTGATGGTGAGCGAGGAGAGACTTTGTGCTGGTCATCAGGCAATGGTGTTTCCACTGCCTTGCCTTACCCTCCAGCCCTAGGAGCCTTCATGAGGGAGCTGTTTCCAGAGGAAGAACTGTGAGGGGGGAGAGATTTGTCTGTCATCCTGCAGTGCTTGGTTTCACCTGTGCTGCCACACCTCCAGCCCAAGGGACCTTCAGAATGGAGTTGCTGACATAGGGATTATGTTTATGTGCCTTTTAATGGACTGAATAAAATGAAAGATTTTGGGGGGAGGGGAATTAAAGAGTCCTTTGTGTTTTGTTATACCAATGAATTGTTCATTATTCTCTATAAGTATATTTGTGATGTTCTATTACACTATTGTTTATTGTTGTTGTTGTTGTTGTTGAATTATGTTGCATACACAAACAATTAGAACAAAACTTACAGTCGTCAAACTGATTAAGTAAATAAAAAAAGAATCAAAAATTGATGATGATGATAATAATAATAATAATAATAATAATAATAAATTTTATTTATATCCCGCCCTCCCTAGCCAAAGCCGGGCTCAGGGCGGCTAACAACAATAAAACAGTACAACAGTACAACACAACACAACACTCTAAAATCATTCATTATAAAATTAATTCAAATCAAACCAATGGCAACCATTGGGCCAGAGCTCCACGAAGATTGCCGAAGGAGGGAGTCAGGCTGTGCCCTGGCCAAAGGCCTGGTGGAACAGCTCTGTCTTGCAGGCCCTGTGGAAAGATGTCAAGTCCCGCAGGGCCCTTGTCTCTTGTGACAGAGCGTTCCACCAGATCGGAGCCACAGCCGAAAAAGCCCTGGCTCTAGTTGAGGCCAGCCTAACTTCTCTGTGGCCTGGGACCTTCAAGATGTTTTTATTTGAAGACCGTAAGTTTCTCTGTGGGACATACCAGGAGAGGCGGTCCCGTAGGTACGAGGGTCCGAGGCCGTATAGGGCTTTAAAGGCTAAAACCAGCACCTTAAACCTGATCCTGTACTCCACCGGAAGCCAGTGCAGCTGGTATAGCACTGGGTGAATGTGATCTCGCAGCGAGGACCCTGTAAGGAGTCTCACCGCGGCATTCTGCACCTGCTGGAGTTTCTGGGTCAGTCTCAAGGGCAGCCCCACGTAGACCGAGTTACAATAATCCAGTCTGGAGGTGACTGTCGCGTGGATCACAGTCGCTAGGTCAGGGTGAGAGAGGTAAGGAGCCAACTGCTTAGCTTGGCGGAGATGAAAAAATGCCGCCTTTGTTATAGCTGCAATCTGCGCCTCCATGGAAAGGAGGTGTTGAAGATTACACCCAAACTCTTAACGGACGGTGCTGGCACTAATTGCACCCCCGCAAGAGATGGGAGTTGCCCCCCCAATCCCATACCATCCCGTCCCAGCCACAGGACCGCTGTCTTCGAAGGATTTAGTTTCAACCGGCTCCCACGTAACCATCCAGCCACAGCTTCCAAACATCTGGTCAGTGTGTCTGGGGCCGAGTCAGGATGGCCATCCATCAACAGATAGAGTTGGGTGTCATCAGCATACTGATGGCAACCCAGCCCAAAACTCCGGACAAGCTGGGCGAGGGGGCGCATAAAGATGTTGAAAAGCATTGGGGAGAGTATCGCACCCCGAGGCACTCCACACACCAAGGAGTGGCGCGATGACAATTCCCCCCCAAGCGCCACCCTCTGTCCCCGACCAGGAAAAGTAATATAATATAGAAGTAGAAAAAAGAAAGGAGAAGTATGGAAGAGAGGAAAAAGAGAAAAAAATGGAAGAAAAGGGGGGAAAGTGTGTGTGTGTGTGTGTGTGTGTGTGTGTGTGTGTGTGTATATAACTAGGATAACAGTAAATCATTCATTGTTAGACTAATATTTTACAAACAGATTCTTAAATTAAAACACAGAGAACTACATACAAATATACCTACAAAACAACAAATAAAGACTTCCGCCAATACCGCAACAGTTCATTGTTCTTAGTAGAGATATTTTCCTGTATTTCTATTGATTCCTCATTTTGGTATCAGGACTTTATTGCTTTTGCAGTGTTATTCTAGGCACAACCAGATCTTAGGTGATGAACCTTGATTCATCAGGTAGTTGTTTAAATGATCCCATTCTTTCTTAATTATTGTATTAGATTTGTGTCTTAATACATCAGTTAGCTTTGCAAATTCCAAGTACCCAGTCAGCTTGCATAACCATTCTTCTTTTGTGTCTATTGTTATTGTTATTCTATTGTTATTTATTGTCTATAAACTGCTCTGCGATTCAATCTAATAAAGAGTGGCATAGAAATATAATTAATCAAATCAAATGTAGCTGTCTTAATGTGACTTTATTCGAATTTAGCTAAGTTTATTTAGTACTTTAGCAATTCAGTTTGCAACTTCTTAAGCAGCTTATGGAATCCTGCTAAGAGTAATGAACAGTTTAACTCAAGAGAGAAGGGGCTGTCACAGGAATGATCTCAAGCAACAATGCATATCTCCACAGTTGCTGTTGTTGAAGAACCAGGTATCAGAACCTCTTAGAGGTCTTCTGAATATCATCCAGAGATCCACCAGTAGATGTTTACCTGCTTTCCATCACATGTGAGGCTAAGGGAACCATGATAAGCACACAATTGGATCCTTGCCTCACTATATACATGGCCAGCTGCACATTGCAGTCAATATTCTGGTGTGGACTTCTAACTCTACAGTTCCATGATATCCCTAGAGCTAACAATCAAATGTCATATTTAGCTGTTTCTGGTCTTTCTCATGTTCAGATCAGGCCTCAGTACAATAATGTAGCATTTGGGAATGAAGATGCAGCCCAGGAGCCCAGCACTGGAGGCCAAGATGGAGAAAACCTGAACGGCTACCATGAATTTCCCCTTGGTGCTCAGGTAGGTGGGAACAAAGGATACCCAAACACTGCAGAAGACCAGCATGCTGAAGGTGATCAGCTTGGCTTCATTGAAGTTTCCAGGCAGCTTCCTGGCTAGAAAAGCCACCGTGAAGCAGATGGCAGCCAGGAAGCCCATGTAGCCGAGGGCAACATAAAACATGGCCACAGACCCTTCGTTGCATTTCAGGATGACCTCCCCAGGTTGGGAGTGCTTGTCAGAGTCAGGGAAAGGAGGAGATGTCCCCAGCCAGATCGTGCAGATGAGAACTTGCACACTGGAACAGGAAATGACAATGGTGTTGGCCAAACTCTTCCCCAGCCATCTCCTCACCCTGCTCCCTGGCTTAGTGGCCAAGAAGGCCAGCACCACAGTGATGGTTTTTGCCAAGACGGAAGAGACAGCAGCTGAGCAGATGGTGCTGAAGGCTGTTTGACGCAAAAGGCAGGTCCCTTTTCTTGGCTGGCCAATGAAGAGGAAGGAGGACAAAAATGAGAGAAGGAGGGAGATGAGGAGGATGTAGGAGAGATCCCTATTGTTTGCTTTGACTATGGGAGTGGCTTTGTATTTAATAAAGACTTCTAACACAAAAACTGTGGTTAAGGATATGAGGATGGCAAAGGAAGCTAGGGTGCTCCCCAAAGGTTCTTCATAGGACAGGAAGGTGATTGTTTTGGGTACACATTGATTTTTGTCTTTGTTTGGATGCTGATCATTTGAACATTTGGTGCATTTGGCAGTATCTGCAGAGAGAAAAAGAGACTTCACTATCCTAACATCTGTTATAAACCAAGCTAGGCATATGGGAAGGTAGGCATATGGGAGAGATAAAAAACCCCCACTGTTTTGTTGGAAAGAGAGAAGCAAAAGTTCACTGGCAAAAACATCTCGATCCATGGTCTCATCCACCAAAATAGATCATGGGGAGCATGGCTAGAAAAGCTTGGCCTGTGAGATACTTCAGAAGTGCTTCTATTAAGTGTAAACTGGTGCTGGGAACCTCTGGCCACTGGATTAAACTTAGCTCAGCAGGTCACCCTATTTGGTGATGCCACTTTTTGAGTTGTGTGAGTTGTGTAAGGCCTCAGAGGCATAATTGTGAGCTTAAGGAATGTAGACTTTCACTGACCATCAGCTGATGACTTCTGCATGTGTGCATTGGTCAAAGAGGTGGACATGCTTTCCCCCCCGTTAAAACTGCTTATCCCTCCTAGTGCTGCTCTTTGAACCTCCAAAAACCCGAGAGGCAATTCACTCATGGGATGCCATTACAAACATCATGCTTAGGCTGGCTCAAACCTTTGCCCCATCCTCCCAGGTAAGACGTTTTTTTCTGAGGTCTTGGCCTACCTTCCTGACTGGAGATGGTCCCTTCTGAGCAGGAAGTGCAATCGTAGCAGCACGGGGGCTTCCCTTCCTGAATCTTCTTGACATATCCAGGGTGACAGCTCTGTGAGCATCTTGAACGAGGCATGGTCTAGGCAGAAATTGAGGAAGGAGAATCAACGAGAAACGATTAGGAGCATTTGTGCTTTTGGAAACAGATCACAGTGTTTTGGCAAGATTGTGGAAAGCATATATTTTCTTCCAATGGCCATAAGTGACTCCAGGCCCTATTTTGGCAGGTGATTAATAATTGCCAGCTCTGGTTAATATTTGTGGGTGGGTGCAGGGTTGTCCCTACAGGAAATACATGCTTGCCTTTGGATATTCTGAACAGATTGGGAAGACCTTACATTTGGGAAACTATTTTGCTGTGCTTTGGAAAGCCTCCTATTCACGGTGAAATCTTATACGTGCTTACTCAAGAGGCTGTTCCATTCATCTCAATGACTTCGCTCTAGGGAAGTACAGTTGTACCTCAGTTTAAGAACAGTCCTGTTTACAAACTATTCGGTGTACGAACTCCACAAAACCTGTTTGATAACTTTACCTTGGTCTAATGACGAATTTGAACAGTGGAAGAGAACCAGCGGCGAAAGGCCTCATTAGGGAAAGCACACCTTGGTTTAAGAACAGTTTTGGTTTAAGAACAGACTACCAGAATGGATTAAGTTCATAAACCGATGTACCACTGTATCAGTAAAATCAGTCAAAGTCTCATATGTGCAATTCAACAAGCTATTAGAGCCTAGCAGATGTCACAAGTAATAAAAAGACATATCATTTCTCCATACCTTGTTAAAGACCAGGGGCCAGACAATTGCTTCTTCGTTGATGTTCAACTTTACCTCAGAGGATGCCTGTTTCTCTACTTCCCCAATCTTCACTCTACCATGAGAGGTATTGGGAAACAGCACCCAATTCACAATATCAAAGTCAGTGGCCAGTGCCCCATTCTCATCCAAGTACTGTCCATCAGGTGAAGTATTAGAATAGAGATGCACTTCTTTCAAGAATGGATGAAGCTACAACAGAGGAAACTCCAGCACTCAGAGAACATGAAAGCATTTGGGATAATTCACTTTCCCTGTCAGTCAGTCAATATAGACAATGCTACTTGTTAAACCAATATAGACAATACTTGTGAGACCAATGTGTACTTGTGAGACCAATGGTCTGACTCATTTCAAGGCAGCTTCCCATGTTCCTAATATGGTGATTCCAGAGCTGGGACAATGAACAGTAGTTTGCAAAAGGGAAAGGACATACCTGCCATGGCTGAATCTTTTGAAGTCCCAACAGGTCTCCTCCTCCCATCAGTGACATCCGCTTTGATCTGGATGAATATGCTGCATGCAAGGCCTGAGCAATGGCTAGGATACTGAAGTAATGAACATAGCTATCTTGGGAATGAACCAGTTCAATAAATTTCTGCTGGATCATCACATTCTCCGTCTCCCTGCATCTTGTCCAACCTCTCACAGACAAGGCATGTTTGGAATAGGAACATTCTAATTCTTCTTGCCAAAGATCCAAAACAGAAGGGAATATTGGTTCGAAGTTGTCCATTTTCCCCCTTGTTTTGGTCTTCATTACAAAGGACAAAGAACCATGGGCATACTGGAAGGATTCCGTCTCATAGAACAAGACTGTGTTCTCAAGAGCGGTGATTATCCAGACTTTTCCCCCAGTTTCTATCCTTTCAAGCAAGGTTTGTACCTCCATGATTGTGAAAAGTCCATATTGAGAGTCTGTACAGTAAACAAAGACATTGACTTGTCTCCACATCGCAGGTGCTTCATGGGGTAACCACAGCCAGGTTTGTAGTAGTACTCTTTTTGTGAAGGCAACACAGATTTCCCTTTTGATCATTAGGGATGTCAAGATACTCAGGAACCTTTCTCCATTGTCATTGTCTGGAGCAAAGAGACCAACCCACGTCCACCTGAAATGCAGGAGGAGTTGGATAATTCCCAGGTACTGAGTTTCTTCCTTTGAGACCATCTGGTAGACGAAAGGGGACTGGACTTTATTATGAAGAACAAAGCCATAACTGAGCTGTTAAAGAAAGGAAAACATACAGGTAAAACTATAGAAGTATCATCATGGGAAAAATTATGGAAAGAAAGTGGGAAATTTACGGCTTGTGAAGCGATAAAGGAAAACCTGATAAAGATGTTTTATAGATGGTATTTAATGCCAACCAAAATATGCAAAATGTATAAAGCAAAATCAAATCTGTGTTGGCAGTGTAATCAAGTAGAGGGGATATTCATGCATCTGTGAACATGTGATAAAATCAAGGGCTTCTGGGATATGGTGTATGAGGAGCTAAAGAAAATATTCAAACAAAATTTTATTAAGAAAACAGAAGCTTTTTTACGGGGGATACTTGATACAGATATAGCCAGAGAAAACAAAAAAATATTCTTTTGTCCTACAGGGGCCGTGAGAAATTAATTGCCGAAAATAAGAAAAAAGAAATAACACCGACAAAAAAAGAGTGGCAAGATAAATTATTTGATTTATATTGAGTTGGTCGGATTGACAGAAGCTATCAGGGATCAGCCCAAACAAAAATTTCAAAAAGACTGGGAAAAATATACAGAATATCTTAAAAAGCAGTGCCCTCAAATTAATGCTTGGTCTTGTTTCAATTAACTTCTGCAAAATAAATTAAGGTATGTAAGTCAAAAATAGAAAGCAAAAGAGGTAGTAGGGAATTAAGAAGGAAACAGTTTACCAAAAACGAAAAGAGAACCATGTTGAGGATGAAGGAAGTCAATTGGAAGAAAAGAAGAAAGGAAGTATGGTATATACCGTATATTGCTGTTCATTTGTTTGTATAAATTTTTGTAAGTAACAATGTTTTAGTTGTATTTCTCTGCTTTTTGTTTTAGTGTTGATTATGTTTTATTATTTTTATGTTTAATGTGTGTATGTGTGTCATAAAATAAATTCAAATAAAGAAGAAAGGAAACTGGTGCTTTGTTTCTCAGGACAAAGATTGGATACCTCTGTGAATTAAACAAAATAAAATAAATATAATGACATTTTTAACTAGCATAAGCCTCAATTTTTTTAAAAAAATTATATACAGTCATACCTCGGGGTGAAGTAGCTTCGGGATAAGTATTTTTGGGTTGCGCGCTGCGGCGACTTGGAAGTAACGGAGCACGTTACTTCCAGGTTTTGCCGCTCGCGCATGCTCAGACGGTCAAAATGACATCACCCACATGCTCAGAAGCGGCGAATCGCGACCCGCGTCCACGGAGACACGGGTTGCGTTCACTTCTGGATGCGAACAGGGCTCTGGAATGGATCCCGTTCGCATCCAGAGGTACCACTGTATATGCAATTTATTTGTCACCTAATGGCAATTGTCTCTAAGCAGTTTAGAAAAATACAATAGAACAAAATTATGAATGCAAAAGTCTAAAATCAAACTTCAATAACAATGCATTCTGCAATGCAATAAAGCTTTCAGTAGGTCTGGGAGGTCAGTCCACCACAACACCCAGAAGGGTTTCTACATCATGAACAGCTCCCCCATATTGAAATCCTATGAAAAATTAGAGTTGTGTATCATCAACATGGACTGCAGCATTAGGACTATTTTCCAATGGTCCCTATTGAATATGACCACTGCATCTCCAATACCTTTTTCTGAACTTTTTCCAGTTCTATAATACACTATTTGAGTTGTGTCAAAAACCAATGTACACAGTCTTCCAAAGGCGGAGGCCCCATAGGTCTGTATAACTATATTATGAGATTGACAGTTTTATTTTTAATTCCTTTCCTGATGGTCTACTTAGCATGGAATTTGCTTTTAC
Organism: Podarcis siculus; assembly: GCA_034642415.1. NCBI lineage: Eukaryota > Metazoa > Chordata > Lepidosauria > Squamata > Lacertidae > Podarcis > Podarcis siculus. The sequence continues at coordinate 282,341 of JAXCMG010000154.1, read as the reverse complement.
ATGACTGCTGTGCATTGAGGCAACAGCTTCATTGACCTATCTACCAAGACCCTGTGGTCTCATTTCTGTTCAGTCAATGCCAGTTCAGAACCCAGGAGCAAATATGTGAAATTAAGGTTGTTTCCCCCCTCAGCGTGCATGAATTCACACTTGTTTATATTGAATTGCATGTGCCTTTTTATTTGGAGAAGTTCTTTGGAGCTCTTCACAATCTGCTTTTGGTTTAACAATCTAGAACAATTCAGTATGATCAGAAAACGTGGCCATCTCACTGTTCACTCCTAAATTCAGATCAGTCCTGATACCAACTCTTGAGGTACTCCACATTCAACATCCCTCTGTTTGGAGAAATTCCATTCACCTAGTTGCTGGGTGGCAGTTGTGGCGCCATGCGGCTCATTGCTGGTGTCATGCCATTTTAGTCTCCATTAGCCAGAGGTTGTTTGCTGGAGACAGATTCACACATCCATTCTCTTCAGTGGCTTCAAACAAAGGGCACACACCCAAACATGGATGTCTCCCAGATTAACATAGGCATGGACCTCTAATACTATCTTTTTCATGTGACTGAACCAGTAGACATACAGTTCCATGATACAACCCCATTAATGATTAACCTAGCAAGCTCTTCTTCAGCTTCAGTGGAAATTTCCAACCATGCCTCGTGGTATATAATACAGGCACACTATAAATTTAGTTCCCATTTCAATGTACAGTGGTACCTAGGTTTACGAACTTAATACATTCTGAAAATCTGTTCTTAAACCGAATCCGTTCTTAAACCAAGGCGTGCTTTTCCTATTGAGGCCTCCCTCTGCCGGTGCCGTTCCACCATTCGGCTTCTGTTCGTAAACCAAGGCAAAGTTCGCAAACCGGAACACTGCTTCCGGTTTTGCGGAGTTCGTAAACTGAATAGTTCACAAACAGGACTGTTCGTAAACCAAGGTACCACTGTACATTAAATAATTATATTTAACACTTCTTGGAGCTGTAAGAAGAGGTAGTGGCTACATGGAACAGTGGAGGAAACCTTTCCCGTGCCAAGCTGAATAACAGCACTTGAAAGTGCCACTTTCTGGCAGGGCAAAATTTATGTAGCAATGTGCTACAGACGCTGCAACTGGTTGGGGGGCAGGGAGCAATAAAATAAATTGCACTAAGCTAAGCATACCTTGCTTTTCTTATGAAATGGAAAATGTTGTTGGGTATGTTTGACTTGAGCCCAGTTCTTACCTGTGGTATCTTGTAGATGCCCGACATGCTTGCAATGTGCATGGAGATGTCGGTTTCACCCCCTTCAATAATAGCTAGAAGGTTTCCCCGTCTTCCGCAGCTGTAGTTTGGAATGTTGATTTTCCCACCAGCAAGGAGGTCTGTCAAGGCATCAGTAGTTATTCTTCCATCAAAATAGGTATCATAGATGCTGTAGCCCAGGGTGATGTTGGGTAAGAGCCTGGGGTTGCGATTGATCTCCTGAACAGTAAGTGAGAAGGAAAGAATGTGGCAGTTCCTCACATCCATCCAGCTGCGAAAAGGTGTATCACATAGTCACCCACCATTCAGTGAAAATGAGTTGCGGACTTGTTTGTATAAATCAAGGCAAACGTGAAAGGAGGCCAGAAAGTAGGACAACGTGGGGCTGAGGTGTACCAGTAATAGCGTCTGCAGTACCTTTGCAAAGGAGGAGGATGGAGGCCCATGTTCTGGTAACGTCCTTGGCCCTCTGACCAGTTCTGTGGCTACTAGCTGCTCCTATATCAAAAGATCACTCTAGACATTATATATCTCACGAAAACTGGTCCCCCAATCATGGTTTGCATGTTTGTAGTGCTATTTGGGAAGAGCAACCACTCACACCAGCCAAAAAGACTTACGGATGTTGAGCACCTCAGAAAATTTCCCCAGAGCCAATCTTAGTGCACAGGATGGATTTCAGCTGCCTAAGGATAGCAGGCATCTGCAGTTTGAAGTTGCATAGGTTATGTTGTGCCTGGGGGAAAGAATTGTTCAGTTCCTACTGAAGGTGGTTTGCTCCAATTATCATTGCACAAATCTATAAAGGAACAGCCTGCCATACCCTGTCTTCATTCTCCTGGTAAGGGTAGTGAGTCAAACCTGGGAAACTAATTCTGTGGATAAACATCTAGAAGATTATCGTATATTGAGAGTAGGAAACTTCCCATTATTCATGCCAAGGGCCATGGTCAGAGCATTCGAATTTCCACAATGTTTCACGAGAGACAACAAGACAACTACAGAAAAGCTGCGACGTAAACACCCTTCACAGCTTTTTAGCTTATAGAAAACACATTATAGAAAACACATTTAGCTTATAGAAAGCACATTGATACACTGCTTTTCACCAAGTAAAGTGCCATACAGAAAACTTTAATAAACAAATGGAACAAATAACAGGTCTCCATCCAATGGCATTATTGTTTAGACTGTCAGGAAAAATAGACAGACGGATGCCTGCAATACTCCTACTCAGATTTTCCAGCTGTATTTGATTCCAGTGGATGAGATGCTCCCTTAATCTTCAAACAACAAATATAGTGATTTATCAGCACGGCAAGGGAAGTGGAGAGTAGTTTAGGAAAAAGGAATACAGTGGTACCTCGGGTTACATACGCTTCAGGTTACATACGCTTCAGGTTACAGACTCTGCTACCCCAGAAATATTGCTTCAGGTTAAGAACTTTGCTTCAGGGTGAGAACAGAAATCGTGCTCTGGCGGTGCGGCAGCAGCGAGAGGCCCCATTAGCTAAAGTGGTGTTTCAGGTTAAGAACAGTTTCAGGTTAAGTACGGACCTCTGGAACGAATTAAGTACTTAACCCGAGGTACCACTGTATGGCAATACACCATTACTTACTTCTCAAAATCGCTTACTGGGGTGCTGGAAAAGCTAAAGGGAAGTTGATTTCCAATTAATCTTGAAGATATAATTCCACTAATGAGGTGATCTCCTTGCCGGTGATAATTAACAGTCAGATTTCTATCTCTGATCAGATTCAGTGGACATTTTGCCCTCTGCTGCACCCCATGGGTTGCCAGAGGCAACAAAAGAAGCAGTGTTATAATAACAATAATCATTTTGGGTCTGCCTGCTACTATTTCCTTGTGACTGTTCCTGTCCACAGAAGCCGCTAATTAGAAGAAACCCCAAAAAACTGCAAGACAGAGGCTAAGGGACTTGACAAATACAAGAGGTGTTCAGCTCTGCCCAAATTAGGACTGAAGGGAAGGGCCATAGTTCAGTGATGGAGCATCTTTTTCCCACCCAGAAGGTGTCAGGTGTCAATCTCTGCTACCTGATAACAGGTAGGGCTGAGGATGTCCTCTACCCGGAGAGATGCTGCCAGTCACTAGATGGTCCTGAGCTAGAGGGCAGCTTCCTATATTCTGATTAGGTTTTATACTTCCTCCTTCAAATGCTCTATATCTTGGCCCCAAGGTATTTTATACACCAGACTTTTCAAGCATAGTTGAATAAAAAAACATCCTGCAGCCCTTAATTGTGATGTTGACATTATTGTTCCCCAAGGCAATATGTGAAGGGGTGTGGAACTATCTCTCGGACTCTGCAGAGAATAAGAATAAATCACTGTGGTTCTGATAAATGTAAGGGGGTAAATATCTCCTCTGAAACCTTTATGGGAGCAGCTGCATAGAAGAAGAAGAAGAAGAAGAAGAAGAAGAAGAAGAAGAAGAAGAAGAAAGTTTACTCAATACATGGTTCAAGGATTGGCTGGTCTTTATTGACGCTGGTTCAGGTCAAATTTATATAACACTTTAGTATAAATAGACCCTTCAAGTGGTTTATAAAAAGCAACAAAAATTATAAATTTTCAATAAAAACAGTTATTTTAATGTTAAAAACAGTTATTTTAAATATTCAAAATATTGTAAAATAAACAATGAAGCTAACAATAGATAAAAACACATGCCAACTTCCACATATCTGAACCCTGAATAAAAATGGTTTCCCCAGGGACAATAAAAGAGACTCCAGTAAAGATATCAATAGACAGGGAGTGGCAAAATGTACAGGCTGTCAAATTAACTTATTATCAGTACAGAACGAGTATTAAGTGGCACCAGTAACAGTGCCAGTTCTACAAACTGAATCAGTTGAGTGGACGTATACAAAGTGAGGCAATTCCACAAGTCAACTGGTGACAAGCTCTTAGGATTTTTTGTAACACCTTGCATTTGGTCCAGTAACAAACCAGCAACCACTAAAGGGCTGGATCTACACTGATCTAAAAAGCTAAGAAAAACAAGTTATATAGCTCTCAATTCAATTTTGCATTTACTGCTGTACAGAGCCCCCCGGTGTCATATTTTTATAACACATTTATAACTCAGCAGTCTAAATTAGTCCTAGATCTGAGGAGAGAATTATTATAAGCTGACAAGGTCTTACTCCTGACAGTCACTTCTGAACTCACTGCAGTTTCTGGATCAGACACAAAGGAAGACCCACGTAGAGTGCATTGCAGTACTCCAATCTTGAACTCAAGGCTGTGCGCTGCCTGATGTGCTCAATATGTTAGACTAAAGACCATGTGAGACAGTCCAAGGGTTGCCATGGAGGTCCCAATGTGGCTCCATGGCATCCTCTACATGATTATGGTCCTCCAACATCATGCCAGAGACCACCTTAGCCAAGAGAGAATGGTAATAGTCATTTATAGTGCATTTTTCTAGTCTGCTTTTGACCCTTATAAGTTGCCAACTCTGGCCTGGCTCCCCAGTATCTGAGGGAGCAGCTCTTGGCTTGGAGACCACCAGCCCTTCCTTCAAGTTTGTGTCCCATACTTTGGAGAGCATGTCACTTCCAAGTCTCAATGACAAATCGTTCTTTAGTTGAATTCCACTGGACTCAGGGTGACCACCTTTCTTGATAGATCAACAGGCAAACATTAAGCAAATATTTGAATCCACCTTCTCTAGTTCAAAGCAGCCTCTATGGCCAAGGGTCAGAAGGGTCAGGAAGGTAGCATTGGGTAACACCTTGCAGGAGTCAGGATGGAGAAGCTTGTACTGTATAGTATGTTTTGCAGATTCCTGAAGCAGTTGTATGACTTCAGCTGTGTTCACTTTACAGATTAAATAGCTTTATAGCACGTGTTGATTTCCCCTCTTTTTCCTTGGTTTGTCTATTAACTGTTCAAATTATTGATTGCTGAAAATTTAGGGGGCGTAGGTGGCACAGTCCCAAAGACACCAGTAAGCAACCATTTGAACCCCCAACAGGAATAATCCAATTTATGAGATTTCTATACCAATAATCAACTGTTCTCTGTTAACCAACTAAAATTAATTTTGTCAAACCTTAACACATACTGGATTTATTTTAATTAAATTCATAGTTTTATTATAAAAGAACATGCAAAAACACAAGCTCTAATACCCTTAACACAATCTGAATATTGATTAAGTATAATGAGTAGAGAGGGGAAAGGATTCTAGTTCTCAATTGTACAATAGATTATGGAAACTTGCATATCTATGAAAGCCCTTTAAAATATATGGAACTAGATGTTGGTACACAAAGTCTTCCCAAGGATTGGAATAAACCTGGGAAATCATGACCCATACCCTCTGACATCTATTCAATTCAAATAGGGACGTCCTAAGAAAAAGTGGGATATTCTGGGATTTTCTGGCTTCTGCAAATTCTGGACTGTCCCTGGAAATTAGGGACACTTGGAGGATGTGATAGACTCATCAGAAACTTGTTCTGAGTTGTGGTTCTAATTTTAAGCTCTCATTCTGCTTTCTTCCAAGAAATGACAGATTAGAAGTTGTTATTGTTTATTATAGATTAGATTGTGTTTATTACTGTATATCGAGAGCCAGTGTGGTGTAGTGGTTAAGAGCGGCAGACTTGTAATCTGGTGAACCGGGTTCGCTTCCCCGCTCCTCCACATGCAGCTGCTGGGTGACCTTGGGCCAGTCACACTTCTCTGAAGTCTCTCAGCCCCACTCACCTCACAGAGTGTTTCTTGTGGGGGAGGAAGGGAAAGGAGAATGTTAGCCGCTTTGAGACTCCTTAAAGGGAGTGAAAGGCGGGATATCAAATCCAAACTCTTCTTCTTCTTCTTCTATATAGAATATATACCGTATTTTTTGCTCTATAAGACGCACCAGACCACGCCTAGTTTTTTGAGGAGGAAAACAAGAAAAAAATTATTCTGAATCTCAGAAGCCAGAACAGCAAGAGGGATCTGTGCGCAAGAGGGATATCTGCTACTTTTGTTGTCATATTATCATGGAGGAGCTGAATGATGTTTACAAATTTATCTGGGCAGCCAATTTTCAGAAGGACAGTTCACAGGGCATTATGATTTACAGTGTCAAAAGCCTTAGTCAGGTCAATAAACACCAAATACAGGGGTTGGTTTTGCTCTCTGCATTTTTCTTGAAGCTGTCGAGCAGTGAAAATCATGTCCACTGTCCCCCTAGAAGGCCAAAAACCATTTTGGGATTCAGGAAGGGTCACCTCGGATATTGTTAAGAGACAGTTTGCTAAGATCCTTGCAAGAATTTTGCTGGCCACAGCTAATAGAGAGAAGCCTCAATAGTTTCCACAATCAGTTCTTCACCTTTTTAAAACAGATTGATAATTTTGGCATCCCTAAAGTCTGCTGGGATCTCTTCTCTTTACCAGATTTTTTTGATGAGCTTGTGAAGTTGTTGTGTAAGTTCAATTCCACCCACTTTGAAGATTTCAGCAGGTATCCCATCAGGTCCGCTGGCTTTGTTGTTTTTCATTTAGTTAATAGCTGTACACAACTCTTCCAGATTTGGAGATACTGCAAGCGGGTTACAAACATCTCAGGTTACAAACACTTCAGGTTACAAACGCCGCTAACCAGGAAGTAGTACCTCGGGTTACAAACTTTGCCTCAGGATGAGAATGGAAATCGCGCAGCAGCGGCGCGGTGGCAGCAAGAGGCCCCATTAGGGAAAGCACGCCTCAGGTTAAATACTGTTTCAGGTTAAGAATGGACCTCTGGAACATATGTTTTGCAGGTCCCTGAGTGATTTGCATGACTTGAACTGTGTCCACTTTCCAAAATAAATCTGTTTATAGCACATTTTCACTTCCTTTCCTTCACTTGGAATAATCAACAGGTGCGTCTATTACAGGTTCATATTACAGTGGTGCCTCGCAAGACGAAATTAATTCGTTCTGCGAGTTTCTTCGTCTTGCGGATTTTTCGTCTTGCGAAGCACGGCTATTAACGGCTTAGCGGCTTAGCGGCTATTAACGGCTTAGCGGCTTAGCGGCTATTAACGGCTTAGCGGCTTTAAGAAAAAGGAAACAAACTCGCAAGAACTCGCAAGACGTTTTCATCTTGCGAAGCAAGCACATAGGGAAATTCGTCTTGCGGAACAACTCAAAAAACGGAAAACTCTTTCGTCTTGCGAGGTACCACTGTATTATTAATTTTTATCATTATCATTATTTAAATTTGTTAGTCACTTTATCTTGCCCAGGGCAAGGCAACCCAAAGCAGCTTACAGCTAAACAGACAGACTGTGAGAAGAAGATACCATACTTGATGGGCCTTCTGGACTCTTCAGGTCTCAATAAAGTTCACCCAAAGTCAACTTTTTCCCTCTGTGATCCATGTTAATCTATTGAGTCAACATGTTTTTCTCCTGAACCACCTATTCCCATAAGCTTTTAGGTGGGAGATTGCTTCCCTGAACAATTAACAAACCACACCAATCTATTCTTGACCCTTATTCTTAATATTTCCAGAGTCGAAGAGTTCTCCTTGCACACCCTTCAAATGGTGCCTTTGGGAACAAAAATGCAAACATTCCAATCAGGGGCATTGGGTGGTTATTTACTCCACTCTGCCTGAAAGGCTTTGTGTATGAAATATATTGTGTGCCACAGAGTCCTTGGGCATGATCAGAGCATAGGAAGCTGCCTTCTATCTCAGAACTGTCAGCTGACTGGCAGCAGCTCTCCAGCTAGAGGACATTCTCAGCCTTACCTGGGACAGTTAGCAGAGATTCAACCTAGCACCTTCTGAGTTGCGAAACACATGCTGTACCACTGAGCTGTGATTTTTCACCTTTCACTCTAAAGACAGAACTGTATTTGTCAAGCAACTGCAATATCTGCCTTGCAACAGCTTAGGGTTTCTTCCAATTAGTTGGGAGGACCTGTCACAAGGAGAGTGTAGCAGGTAGACCCAGAATGATAACGCTTCTTCTCTTGCTGCCTCTTGCAACCTACGGGATGCAGCAGAGGACAAAATGCCCACTGAATCTGAACAGGGACCAAAATTCTCCTGTGAATTTTTACAACTCAGGACATCACCTCATTGGTGGAGTGATATCTTTAAGTTTCATTACCGACGAAATTTCCTTCACCTTTTCCAGCCCACCCTTAAGTAAGGTTCACTTGTAAGTAATGACTTATTGATGTATTTTTGTTTCCTACCCACTCTCCAATTCTCTTGATATAGCTCGGTCAGTCTCTCTCCCCCTGGATTCCCTGATAAAGGGTTTTGCTTTTAAACCTGTGAGATGAAACTGACTGAAGGTAAGACCTGAGGGGGCCTGAGGGGGCCTGAGCAAGAATGGTGTTGCTGTGGGGTCCTGTGATTTATTTCATTTATTAATTAAAAGATTTTTTTGTATCTTTCAACTTCTTGAAAAGTAGCATTTCAATGCCTTTTGACTTTTAATAACAGTAAAAGATTTCAGTCAGACTTGCCCAAGTGTATTATATAAGACAGAAAAACATGTGAGGTGTGTTTGTTGCAGTAAGAAAAAAAAGGAAATTGATTTTCTCATTGTCTCTCACGGAGCACTGGAGCATGAAAACTGGGAAGCTGCCCCCACTCAACTGGAAATAATATTCTGGAGGAGAGATTGGTCCTCTCACAGAGAAAAGTGCATAAGGCAACTCTCCTTCCACAGTGGGAACAGCACCAGCTATATAAACTGCAAACTTCAAATGTCCACTCTGCTTAGGCCATTCTAATGCAGTCTATGGAATCAATTTGTCTCTGTGGACTTTGTCTCTGGTGTCCTACAGAACCCAACTTCACAAAGACTCTTAGCTGCTGTGAAGAGCTACGCTTCCCGTGCCTCCTTTAGAAACATGCAAACCATTATCAGAGTCCAATTTTTGTGAGCTATGCAATACAAGGAGAGGTGCTTGGAAAAAGTGGCAACTGCTAACCATGGGAACTGATGGGTTGGCCAAAGAGGTTTTCTAGAAAAGGGGCTGGTTTGTGTTCTTGTCTTCCCTCCATCCTCCTCCTTCCCAAAGATACTGTGGAAACTGATATTGGTAGACCTCTGCCCCACTTTGCCCTTCATACTAGCTTCCTTTCATATTTGTCTTGATTTACTCAAAAAAGAATGTAACAATCATTTTCATTGTGACACACTTTTTACAGTTGGATGAGTGGGAGAGTCTGGCAGATTCTTTCCTTCTTGCTTGCCACTCAAGAAATCAATCAGAACCCGAGGATCTTACTCAACATCACTCTGGGCTACAGCATCTATGATACCTATTTTGATAGAAGAACAACTTCTGATGCCCTGATAGACCTCCTTGCTGGCGGGAAAATCAACATCCCAAACTACAACTGTGGAAGGTGGAAAAAGCTGATTGCTGTTTTTGAAGGTGGTGAATCTGACATCTCCATGCACATTGCAAGCTTGTCAGGCATCTACAAGATCCCACAGGTAAGAACTGGGTTCGAATCAAACGCACTTGGCAATATTTGCTGCCTCATGGAAAAGCAATTATTGTTGTTGTTGTTTAGTTGTTTAGAGCACGCCAGGCACTCCTGCCTTCCACTGCCTCCCGCAGTTTGGTCAAACTCATGCTGCTAGCTTCGAGAACACTGTCCAACCATCTTGTCCTCTGTCATCCCCTTCTCCTTGTGCCCTCAATATTTCCCAACATCAGGGTCTTTTCCAGGGAGTCTTCTCTTCTCATGAGGTGGCCAAAGTATTGGAGCCTCAGCTTCACGATCTGTCCTTCCAGTGAGCACTCAGGGCTGATGTCCTTAAGAATGGATAGGTTTGATCTTCTTGCAGTCCATGGGACTCTCAAGAGTACATCTGTCAAATTCAGGTTCTCTGTCATATTGCAAAAAGTTGCTGGTAATCTGCCTTCTTTAGTATCTTTCCCTCCTAATTGTTCTGTCCATGTCAAGTGAAATTACACCATTTAAATCCCCCATTTCTGATCAGCAAATTCAAGTTAATCAGTTTCCTTAAAAAAAAAAAAAAGAATTCTCCCTTTTTCATTTGGGGTATAAATTCAATTTAAAAGAAGTTTTTCACCTTGTACTGCAATCTGCACTACACTCTTCCTAGATTTTTAAAGATTAATTTAGGCTCAAATTTTGGTTTTACAAAAATGACAACCCTTCTCTGTTTTGATTTGTCTGCTGTGATGAACTCTATTCCCAAATTTTTATTAATTAGGACTCTTCTATGCCTTTTTGCAATATGGGTCTCTTCTAAGCATATTACATCTGAGTTCTCTTTTACCAGTATATGTTCAATTCTATTTCTTTTTGTTTTATTATTCAAACCATTTACATTCCAACTGCACATTTTTAAATCTGCTCTTTGTTTTTCTTTCCTGTTTTGTTTTTCCCTAAAGTCTTGTCTTTTCTTTGTCTTGATTATCTAAAATATCTAATTCCTCCCTGTTGCCCCCCTCCGTTGCTCTCTCTTCCACACCTCCGGTCACTCCTCACGGGTGGTATGCGTGTACTGTCAAAATCTCTGCAATATCTTAACCAAAATTCTTGCACCTGCTTCTCAATTGTCAGTCTACGTCTTTGTTTCTTGTATGTAAAAGGGATTCCTTCTGGGAACTCCCGTCTGAATGCTATGTTTATTCTGGTTAAAGCGCTTGTCAGAAATTTATATTTCAGGTGTTTTTGCAAAAGATGTGGGGAACCATTTTGTACATATACACTGCGTTTCCATCAACCTGGAGTTGCCTACCCTGGCAACACTTTTTGAGGGGGCACCCTGAACCCTCTGCAAACTCCGGGCCAATTGGATGATTGGCACTGCACTGCTTTTCAAGTTGGCAGGAAACCGGAAGTCACATCAAACACAACTTTGATACTTTGCTTTCCTTGAAGTGAAAAGCCATATATAATTTTTTAAATAAATAAATGGGTATTTTCTGCATGTGAAATAAATGCTCAACCACTGAGCACTGATTGATTGCAAGAGAGATGAATCAATGGGCCATCGCTGGAGGAGGAGCTACCCCTCACTGATTTACAGCAGCCAACCTGGACACTGGAGTTCTGGGTAGGGTCGGGAATTAAAAAGCAAAAGACTATATAAAAAAACTAGTGTGGTGTAGTGGTTAAGAGCAGTAGTCTCGTAATCTGGGGAACCGGGTTTGCGTCTCTGCTCCTCCACATGCAGCTGCTGGGTGACCTTGGGCCAGTCACACTTCTTTGAAGTCTCTCAGTCCCACTCAGCCCCACTCACCTCACAGAGTGTTTGTTGTGGGGGCGGAAGGGAAAGGAGAATGTTAGCCGCTTTGAGACTCCTGAAGGGGAGTGAAAGGCGGGATATCAAATCCAAACTCCTCTTCTTCTTCTTCTTCTTCTTCTTCTTCTTCTTCTTCTTCTTCTTCGAAAAAGAAATCTTCTGAGGTTGCACTAACTAAATTTGTCATCATCTTTTGCATAGAAGTATCCAGTCTGGGTCCTGAAAAACAAAGCATCCATTTCTTTTCATTTACTTTCCAGTTCAGTTATGGCTTTGTTCATCATGATAAAGTCCAGTCCCCTTTTGTCTACCAAATGGCTCCCAAGGAAGAAATTCAATACCAAGGAGTAGTGCAACTCCTCCTGCATTTCAGGTGGACATGGGTCGGCCTCTTTGTTCCAGACAATGACAATGGAGAAAGGTTCCTGAGTACCTTGACACCTCTGATGATGGAAAAGGAAATTTGTGTTGCCTTCGCAAAAAGAGTAGTACATAGAACTTGGCTGTGGGCACCCCAAGAACCACCTGCCATGTGGAGACAAGTCAATGTATTTGTTTACTCTGCAGACTCTCAATATGGACTTTTTATAATCATAGAGGTACAATCCCTACTGGAAAGGATACAAACTGAGGGGAAAGTCTGGATAACCACAGGTCTTCAGAACAAAATGTTGTTACTTGATAACGCCTGCTTTCAGTACGCCAATGGCTCTTTGTCCTTTGTAATGAGGACCAAAAAAAGGATGAAAAAGGACTACTATTGGCCAACGTCTTCAGCCAGTCTAAGCTATGCGAGAAAAGCATTTGATTGTTCATATCCAAAACATGCCTTATCTGTGAGGAGTTTGACAAAGTGCAGGGAGAAGGAGAATCTGGAGATGTTGCCCCAAGAAGAGAATGAAAGAATCCTGTCCCAAGACAGCTACGTGAATTACTTTAGTATCCAAACTGTGGCACAGGCCTTGAACACTGCATATTCTTCCAGGTCAAAGAGGATGTCGATTGTGGGTGGAGGAGGCAGCTTGGACCTTCCAAGGCTAGAGCCATGGCAGGTATGTCCTTTTCCTTTTGCAACCTGCAATTTGTTGTCCCAGCTCTGGAATCAGCATGATAGGATCATGGGAAACTGTCTTGCACTGAGTCAGACCATTGGCCTCTCTAGCTTAGCACTGTCTACACTGACTGACTAGCAGTGGTTCTCCACTGTTTCTGGAAGGGTATCTGTCAGGATGTTTGGTGGGTGCTAGCAGAGATAACAGCCCGGGACTCCAGCCAGCATTACAAGATTTATTAAGTCCAAAAACTATGTAAAATCCGGAGCTCTTAAAAGCATGACTTTCTTAGTCAGTATCAGATGCCGGAAGTGCCTCCTCCCTCTTCCCTTTCCAGCATATAAACTTCCTGAAGCCCCCCCCCTTTTCTCCTCCCCCTATGTAAAGAACAAAGCGTCAGAAGCTGTTCCCTTCTCCCTGTTTCAGTGTTTCCTGACAGCCCCTCCTCCTCTTCCTTCTCTGACGAAGTGCAGCTGCTCATTAAAGGAGGCGGCTCCCTGTACATTCCACTCTCTCTCCGCTTCTCAGCCAACAGTTTCCTGACAGTATCTTTCCTCGCTCTCCCCATCCTGGAGATGGGGTTTGAAGCTGGGACCTTTGGTGTGCAAAAAAAAAGATGCTCTGAGAATTCGGCAACCCTTCTTCACCCATCAATTTGCATTCAGAGTTAAGCATTGCAGTGATGCATTTTATTCATTTATTCATACAAATTTATAAGCCACCCTTCATCACATCAACATGATCCCAGGGTGTTTTTCATGCAAATGCAATGAACAGAAAATACAATACAATGTTAAAATAATACAATAACGTTTTTTTCACCTGCTGGCAGAAATGAGTGTTTTTCTGATCCAGGTTCCTAGGGGACAGGAATCCTCCTAGAGTTGAAGGTGGGACACAACAGAAATGGCCCATCATTGTACAGGAGGCCAGGTTCACAGATTCAGTGCTATATTTCTGCAGACAGAAGTACCAGCCAATCACTTGCAGACAGCAACCTACGGACAGACTTCAAAGTCAGCTCAACATAGAGAGAGCTGTAGAGCTAGCTGGAACGAAACTCTAATTCAGAAATTATCTACTTATTATCCGCCTCATACACTGCATAGCGTGGCAATTTAGAAAGGTTCCCAAATCAGGGCAGTTTTGAAATGTCACAATATGCAGAATCTAGATCTAATATGGATATTGGAGCTGACTTTTTACAGAATTTAATAAGCAGGCTAGGACTAGAGGGAAATACTTCAGTGAAGAAGAAGAAGAGTTTGGATTTGATATCCCGCTTTATCACTACCCAAAGGAGTCTCAAAGCGGCTAACATTCTCCTTTCCCTTCCTCCCCCACAAGAAACACTCTGTGTGGTGAGTGGGGCTGAGAGACTTCAGAGAAGTGTGACTGGCCCAAGGTCACCCAGCAGCTGCATGTGGAGGAGCGGAGACGCGAACCCGGTTCCCCAGATTAGGAGACTACAGCTCTTAACCACTACACCACACTGGTGCAAGCACTACCATTTTAGGCTATCATTAATCAATATGCTTGCAAACTTTTAATAAAGCCATCTTCGTCATTCTTTACATATTTTCTAAACACCATAATCAACCTTTCCTAATATATGTAATTATGCTAACTTTAGTCATTCTCAAAATGCTGAAGCAGAATGAGGGGACCTAACAATCTAGAACGGTCACTACAAGTCCAGACGAGAGAGACAGTGGTTCTTGTTCGGAGAAGATTAGAAAGCAGAGTAAGAAGGGCTGAACGTGGTTTGATGTTCTCTCGGTGCTGGAGACTCCTCTGTCATTACAGCTTCATCCATTCTTGAAAGAAGTCCAGTTCTATTCTAACACTTCAGCTGACGGACAGTACTTGGATGAGAATGGGGCACTGACCATTGACTTTGATATTGTGAATCTGGTGCTGTTTCCTAATAACTCTCTTGCTAGAGTGAAAATTGGAAGAATAGAGAGACAAGGGTCCTCAAATCTGAAGTTCACCATTAACCCAGAAGCAATTGTCTGGCCCAAGCTATTTAAGAAGGTAGGAGAAATATTGTGTTATTAACTATGACATCTGCTATGCTCTAACATCATTTTGAATAGTACATAGAAGCATAAAATCTTAGAATTGTAGAGTTGGAAGGGATCTTAATGATCATCTAGTCCAGCCCCCTGCAATGCAGGAATCTCAACTGAAACATCCATGACAGATAATAATAATAATAATAATAATAATAATAATAATAATAATAATTTTTATTTATACCCTGCCCTCCCCAGCCAAGGCCGGGCTCAGGGTGGCTAACAAGCAATAATAAAAACAAGTTGAAAGAATACAACTTAAAAACAAGGTTAAAATACAACATTAAAATATTGAAACATTAAAGTATTAAAATGCAGCCACATCACAGGAGGAGAAAGAAAAAAGAAATGACCATCCAAGCTGTTTAAAAACCTCCAAAAAATGAGAATCCACCACCTTGACCAGTTGATAGGTACCTGGGTCTTCTTTTTTCTCCTTTTTGAAGATGGGGACAACATTTGCCCGCCTCCAGTTTGCAGGGACCTCACCTGTTATCCAAGAATTCTCAAAGATTATAGACAAAGGCTCTGAGGTTACATCTGAAAACTCTTTTAGAACCATTGGCCCTGAAGATGTGAATTCATTTAAAGTAGCTACATGGTCCCAAACCATTTCTTTTACTATCTTGGACTTGCATC
The DNA here is from genome assembly GCA_034642415.1 of Podarcis siculus. NCBI lineage: Eukaryota > Metazoa > Chordata > Lepidosauria > Squamata > Lacertidae > Podarcis > Podarcis siculus. The sequence goes on along the minus strand of JAXCMG010000154.1, from coordinate 267,054 downwards.
ATTTATTATTATGTTACCACCAGGTTGGGTGCTGCTTTCCTTCTGAGTGAAGACAGGGTTGCAAAGCAGGTGTTGTGCAGTGACACCTTCTCTGTCACCCAACAGCATTTCTCCATTTTCTCCTCACAGAGGATCTGCTTGTTTTTCCTCTTGCTTCAAACATTGCAGAATGTTTTTTTATTAAAAAGAATACCTTTAACTTCTCTTGCAAGCCTGACCTCATTCTGTGCTTTGGCTCACCTGACCTACTTCTTGCTGACATTATCACTCAAGAGGACTCTTCTGAAGACTCCTTCTGGTTCCTACAGAATATATTGAACCATCACCCCTTACAACTGTTTTGCTTCCTGTCTAGCAGTCCTCCCATTCGCCAACTCTTCGGACTTATTGAATCAGCTCCAGCCTCTTGCTGTATTGAAAGACTGTCTCTGTGTCTGTTCTCATCTGTTTGAGCCTCCTGAGAGCTTTGACTGTGTTCCAGCCTGCTCTCAGTTGTTCCCTTGGCAACAGGCATTCCAAGGGGTGGGGGAGTTGGAGCTGGCCATTGTTCAGCCTGCGTCAATTCTAAACCTCTCTGTTCTGCAGCTGGCTGTAAAGTTCCACTAGGAACTGGTTCATTCCTGACAGATATTGGGCTAGTTGAAGCCTCCCATGACTACTATATCCTTTTTGAATGTTTGGCCATCTGCTCTAGAAAGGCATCACCCAATTCCCCAGTCTAGCTTGGAAGTCTAAATCAGACTCCCACAGTAAGGTCATGGTTAGTTCACTGTCCTATGATCTGTGTCCAAAGGCAGAAACATTACTAATACTTTCTCCTTAGTGCTCAATCTTCTCTTTATACCTAGGCTGTGCCTCGCTCAAGATGCATAGAAAGCTGTCTCCCGGGATATGCCAAGAAGATTCAGGAAGGAAAACCAGTGTGCTGCTATGATTGTGCTCCTTGCTCAGAAGGGACAATATCCACTGTGGAAGGTAGGAGAGGATCTCAGAGGAAAGGGCCTTTGATGGGAGGATGGGGCAAATATCTGAGCCAACCCAAACATGATGCTACCAATGACACCCCATGAATGAAATGCCATCCCCAGAGAGGTTTCACCTGTTGCCAGCCTGCAATGTCACCCCAGAAGCAGGGAAATTTATTTGCCCACCAGCTCACACATGTAGGATTAATCTGGATTTAATGGTGGCAACTGCTCTTTAAAATTGCTTTGTGCCCTTTATATTGTTGTTTTTCTCATTTCTCATTTTGGCTTCTACAACATCACCTATACAGTTTCACTGATACACAGATGAAACGTTTTGCAGATCAATCAATCAATAAAATGTAACCCATTTGCTTGAAAGATTCTACAATTTGAAAACAGAGGCACTGAATGTACTTTTATTACTTATGGAAAATATTTGAATAAACACATTAAAAAAAAATCACCTCCAATGTTGCAGGGAATCATGTCAGTGGATCTGGTCCTGGGAGCTATTTTGATGGGTGAGGGACAAGTGCACAAGACAGTCAGTATTGGGTTCACCAAACCTGTGACCTGAGGAGGCTTATTGGTCTGCCGTGGAGTCAGTCATTAATACTGCCAGTGAGAGGACCTGGCTATTTCTCAGAGATCTCCAGCAGTTCAGGAATGGTGGTGGTGATGAAAAATTATACTAGCTCAAGTTCCTTGGAGGAATAAGATCCAAATGTGATATGTGATTTTTTAATAATAAAATATATCATATAATAAAATGAAGTTGGGCTTCACACATATGCTTCTCAATACTGGAACATGACAAGAAGCTGCATTTATACTGAGTCAACCTGTTGATCCCTTTAACCGGTCTTCATGCTAGATCTTCATTTCCCAGGCCAAAATTAGCAGCTGGGTGGTGCTGCCAATTTGTCAATCACCTGATGCAATAGCGATGTCAGCTGAATTCATGCTTTAAAGCCCTGAGTGTCAGCAATTCAAAGCACAGTGATAGGCTTTCTGAAAATTCTTTGCAAGCACCTCCAAACTGCTCCATAATCCTCTGGTGTTTAGGGGTCCAAAAAGCAGCACATTGGCATTTGCAAGAGACTTTTTAACAGCCCCACACTGTTACCTGAACATGTGATTTTTCAAGGTTTCAATAACTACTTTTCGAAGGAGAAGTTGTTTCCAATGGATGGCAACCACTTCCGCCTACTTGACCAACACATGCTCACAATACATCACCTGATGGGTGGATTGCAATGCACCTTGCTTAAGCTCCCAATTGATCCCTTGAAGCCTCACCCATCTGACAACTTACAAAAATAGTATCACCCAATGAGGAGACATGCTGGGCCACGATTTGACCTAGTGGTCTGATGTTCCAATTCCCTGGTGTGAAACATCTCACATAGAAAGTTTTTCTAGCCATGCTGCACAAGATGATTTTGTGGGAATGAGTCACTGGATTAAGACTTTTCTAGCAGTGAACATTTGCCTCTCTTCTTCCCAACAAAACAGTGTTATTTCGTGATCTCTCCTATCTGTCTACTTTTTCTCCACAACTGAAACAACATTCAAACCATTGTAGGTGTGTGACTGATATTAGGAATGATGTTAGGATACTGAAGTGTGTTTTTCTCTACGCAGATGCTAAGGAATGCAAAAATTGTCCAGAAGATCAGCATCCAAACAAGGACCAAGATCAATGTGTCCCAAAAGTAATCACCTTCCTGTCCTATGAAGAATCTTTAGGCAGCCTCCTGGCTTCCTTTGCCCTCTTCTTATCCTTAACCACAGGCTTTGGGTTAGGAATCTTCATTAAATACAAAGAAACTCCAATAGTCAAAGCCAATAACAGGGATATCTCCTACATCCTCCTTATCTCTCTCCTGCTCTCCTTTCTGTCCTCCTTCCTCTTCATTGGCCAGCCAAGAAAAACAACCTGCCTTCTCCGACAAACAGCCTTTAGCACAATCTACTCAGTTGCTGTCTCTTCTGTTCTGGCAAAAACCATCACTGTGGTGCTGGCCTTCTTGGCCACTAAACCAGGGAACAGGGTGAGGAGATGGCTGGGGAAGAGTTTGGCCAACTCCATTGTCATTTCCTGTTCCAGTGTACAAGTTCTCATCTGCACCCTATGGCTGGGACTGTCTCCCCCATTCCCTGACTCTGATATGCGCTCCCAGCCTGGAGAGATCATCCTGCAATGTAATGAAGGGTCTGTGGCCATGTTTTACGGTGCTCTTGGCTACATGGGCTTCCTGGCTGCCATCTGCTTCACAGTGGCTTTCCTAGCCAGGAAGCTGCCTGGAAACTTCAATGAAGCCAAGCTGATCACCTTTAGCATGCTGGTCTTCTGCAGTGTTTGGGTGTCCTTTGTGCCCACCTACCTGAGCACCAAGGGGAAGTACATGGTAGCCGTGCAGGTCTTCTCTATCCTGGCCTCCAGTGCTGGGCTTCTGGGATGCATCTTCATTCCAAAGTGCTACATTATTATACTGAGGCCAGATCTGAACATGAAGGAGCACCTGACAAGAAAAAACTAAGCATGGCATTTTATTCTTAGCTCTAGGGATGTTGTGGAATCATAGAATTGTAGACATGTTATTATCCAGAAGGTTGGGTGTCTGTATGTATATTCAAGCACTTTCCAAATAAGGCTGGAGAAGGTGATTCTTAGCCTGAGATCTTGGGGAGCCCCTACTTGTCACTGTAGATGAAGAGTTTGGATTTGGATTTGATACCCCGCTTTATCACTACCCGAAGGAGTCTCAAGCGGCTAACATTCTCCTTTTCCTTCCTCCCCCACAACAAACACTCTGTGAGGTGAGTGGGGCTGAGAGACTTCAGAGAAGTGTGACTAGCCCAAGGTCACCCAGCAGCTGCATGTGGAGGAGCAGGGAATCGAACCCAGTTCCCCAGATTACGAGTCTACCGCTCTTAACCACTACACCACACTGGCTCTCGATGAAGGTGGTGCAATGAAGGTGTACTCTCACTCAGCAGAAGGAACAGTTATGAGCTTATAAATGCTCAGCAGTAATTATTTCTTTGGTAAAGTGTTTCCTTCCTACCACCTCACAAAACATTAGGCCAGTTTACATTTTTAAGAGTTGAGTAACATCTGGAGGGAGTCAGGTTGAGGAAGCTAATAGCATATGGCTTTGAGTAATACTTTGTAGATCCTGGAAGTGTTTGTATGACCTGAACTGTGTTCACTTGACAAAATAAGTTTGTTTGTAGCTTATGCTGTTTCTAGGTTGCGTATCATCTCGCCATGAATGTGTAGTATGAATGTTAGGCCCAAAAGAAAATGGAGAGTTCGTAATGCATGATATGCTGGCAAGCGAAGCGAGAAGCCAGTTTTATCAAAGAAGAATGTATGACTGTGGTGTTGTTTACTGAAAGCAAAAAGCCCCTGACAAAAACAGGGCGGAACTGGCAATGGGCCACGGACATGAGATAAAGGTCCAGAACATACTGTCTATATGCTCTGAAGTACGCCTGCGAAGGGGTCTTTTCTTTATGATGGTCCAGGAGGAGAGCAGGTGGAGAGAGGTGGAGATAGCCCTTCTGCAGACAACCCATGGATGGCAATGGGAAAGAAGATTATAAAAGGGACCCTTTTGCATACCCTCAGTGCTGCTGGGATTAGCGCTACAACTCGACACACACAGCTCTTGCGTGAGGCTTGATCAACCACACGGAGTATGGCCCTTGTGAGTATGGATGAATGAATGTGTGTGAGAGGGTTTGATCCTCTTGGTACCAATGTGATAATGTATACTTGACTATATGAAATAAATCTTACATGAAAGGTGTGCAAACCCAGATCTGGTCTCCAACGTGTCTTGTTGAAAGTCCTATAGCATGCAGGGTATAACTTGTCTGTCTGGATTGCAAAAGAACAATGTTACCACGGTTTGGTGACAATCTCCGTGATCAGAGTAATTCACAAGCAGGTTAATGCAGATTGGGCACTTTGTTGATCTTACAAAAGGATGATTATGGTTAGGATTATTTATTGCTGGTTATTTTGGGACCATACAGCCTCTACATTTTCAGCTGTCAATGATTTGAACCCCTACTATATCTTAACACACATGTTTACTTGTTTTAAAAATCCTGTGTTTTTTCTCTCTCTCTATTAATCTATATCTGCCCCTTGGTAGTATCCCACCAAAACATCTACAGTAATATATTCCGGAATCTATGCCAACCAGTTAGAATGTTGAACAGTTTGACATCACAAAGGGTACTTGGCAAAGGCAATATGAAAGCATATAAACAGGTCTTTTTAGACCAAGAGGTTTTTATCCTTGTCTGAAGCAGTTGTTTTGAGGGAGAAGCCCCATTTTCTGGATACATCTGTGCTGATGTATATATTGATTTCTATTGCTCTTATCTTTTGATTTATTTAAGTATCAGGGACTCTGATTCTTTTTCAAAAAATTCTCTTCGATAACCTATTTTTGTGTGTCTTCTGGTATAGTCTAACTAGCTGGCAAACCTTTCACCAGACTGAGTCCTGAAAACAGGAAGGTACTATTTGCAGTCAAGCTATTTAATCTCACACCTTCAGAAAGGTGACCTTAAATTGAAATCCTTCACAACAATCAAAAGGCCTACCCTCATCCTACTCCTCTCCTAAATTATGCTGCTGAGATAAATAAAACTTTAGCGTGGAACCATATTGAGGTTATTAATATTGTGCATATGGAAGCAGTTGCATGAATAAAAACTATTCTTGAAACTCTTGAGAGTCCCATGGACTGCAAGAAGATCAAACCTATCCATTCTTAAGGAAATCAGCCCTGAGTGCTCACTGGAAGGACAGATGCTGAAGCAGAGGGTCTAATACTTTGGCCACCTCATGAGAAGAGAAGACTCCCTGGAAAAGACCCTGATGCTGGGAAAGATGGGGGGCACAAGGAGAAGGGGACGACAGAAGATGAGATGGCTGGGCAGTGTTCTTGATGCTACCAGCATGAGTTTAACCAAGCTGCGGGAGGCAGTGGAAGAAGGGCGTGTCTGGAGTGTTCTGGTCCATGGGGTCATGAAGAGTCGGACACGACTAAATGACTAAACATGACTAAACAACAACAACATACAGAGTAAGGCAATTCCACAAGTCAACTGGTGACAAGCTCTTAGGATTTTTTGTAACACCTTGCATTTGGTCCACTAAGAAACCAGCAACCACTAAAGGGCTGGATCTACACTGATCTAAAAAAAAAAGCTAAGAAAAACAGGTTATATTGCTCTCAGTTCAATTTTCCATTGCTTGCTGTACAGAGCCCCCCGCTGTCACATTTTTATAACACATTTATAACATTATAACTCACCAGTCTAAAATAGTCCTAGATCTGGGAACAGAATTATTATAAGCTGACAAGGTCTTACTCCTGACAGCCACGTCCTAACTCACTACAGTTTCTGTATCAGACACAAAGGAAGACCTACCTAGAGTGCATTGCAGTATTCCAATCTTGAGCTCAAGGCTGTGCCCTGCCTGATGTGATGTGATACTAAAGACCCTTGGAGACAGCCCAAGGGTTGCCATGGAGGCCAAGAAGTCCCAGTATGGCTCAATTGCAACATCTACATGATTATGGTCCTCCAACATCATGCCAAAGATCACCTTGGCCAGGAGAGCCACTGGCCAATAAGGGGGTCAATAAACCAGCAGCATCCCCTGTCTATCTGTCCTGCCCAGATAGAGGTTTTGAAGTTTTGTGATAAAGGGGGTGATAATTCTATGGACACTAGTGGCATCACACTGTCCTTTAGCCCCGTGGTCAAGCCTATTCCGAGAATCCAGATGAGCACAGTTGCATTAGGTCAGGCTCATTCTGCTTACACATCCAGGTTTCAGCAATACAGCCCAGATCAGCAGCTACTGTATCCATAATTAAGTTGTGGATTAATATGGTCTTTCTATGGACTGACCTGGCATTCAAGAACAGCACAGCTACATCTGTAGGGGTCACCTAACAACTCTCAGAACCTTAAACAAACAAACTACTGTTTTCAGGATTCTTTGGAGAAAGTACTGAGTGTTGGCCAAAGAATGCTTTCAATGTATGGTGCGGAAGTGACTGTGTCTTGTGCCAAAGTGAAGCATTGGGACAGACACAATGTTGAGCTCCTTTGCACTAGAGGTGTGGGTATTTCATTTCGTGTGGCTTGATTTTTAGTTTTGAATGTTCACTCAGGCCCATGTTCTACTATCTTTTTTCAGTAGAAGGTTGCAAAATAAACCAATGGGTTTTATTAGCATCATAGAATTGTAGCTTCATGTTAGTAGTTTGCAGAATCAGCGTTCAGATATGTAGAAGTTAGCATGTGCTTTTATCTATCTTTAGCTTCATTGTTTATTTTACAATATTTTGAATATTTAAAATAGCTGTTTTCAACATTGTCTTTTATTAATTTTTTATTATTTTTGTTGCTTTTTATAAACCACTGGGAGGGTCTGTTTACACTAAAGTGTTATATAAATTTGCCCTGATCTAGCATCAATAAAGATCAGCCAATCCTTGAAACATGTATAGAGTAAACTTTCTTCTTCTATGCAGCTGCTCCCATAAAGCTTTCAGAAGAGATATTTATTCCCCTTACATTTATCAGAACCACAGTGATTTATTCTTATTCTCTGCAGAGTCCAAGAGATAGTTCCACACCCCTTCACATATTGCCTTGGGGAACAATAATGTCAACTTCACAATTAAGGGCTGCAGGAGGTTGTTTATTCAACTATGCTTGAAAAGTCTGATGTATAAAATACCTTGGGGCCAAGATATAGAGCATTTGAAGGAGGAAGTATAAAACCTAATCAAAACATAGGAAGCTGCCTTCTAGCTCAGGACCATCTAGTGACTGGCAGCATCTCTCCAGGTAGAGTACATCCTCAGCCCTACCTGTTATCAGGTAGCAGAGACTGAACCTGACACCTTCTGGGTGGGAAAAAGATGCTCCATCACTGAGCTATGGCCCTTCCCTTCAATCCTAATTTGGGCAGAGCTGAACACCCCTTGTATTTGTCAAGTCACTGAAGCCTCTGTCTTGCAGTTTTTTTGGGGTTTCTTCTAATTAGCGGCTTGTGTTTGGCAGGAACAGTCACAAGGAAAGAGTAGCAGGCAGACCCAAAATGATGATGATTATTATACCGCTGCTTGTTTTGTTGCCTCTAGCAACGCATGGGATGCAGCAGAGGGCAAAATGTCCACTGAATCTTATCAAGGATAGAAATTTGGCCGTGAATTATTACCAGGAAGGAGACCACCTCGTTAGTGGAATTATATCTTCAAGATTAATTGGAAGTCAACCTCCCTTCAGCTTTTCCAGCACCCCAGTAAGCGATTTTCAGAAGTAAGTAATGGTGTATTGCCATATTCCTTCTTCCTAAACTACTCTCCACTTCTCTTGCCATACTGATAAATCACTATATTTGTTGTTTGAAGATTAAGGGAGCATGTCATCCACAGGAATCAAATACAGCTGGAAAATCTGAGTAGGCGAATTGCAGACATCCGTCTATTTTTCCTGACAGTCTAAACAATAATGCCATTGGATGGAGACCTGTTTTTTCCCCCCAGTGGTTTATTAAAAGTTTTCTGTATGTCACTTGGTGAAAAGCAGTGTATCAATGTGCTTTACACTATAATTTAAGTATTAAAAAAAACAAGTCATGCTCTCTAAAGTAAACTTGTTTTCTATTAGCTAAAAAGGTGAGAAGTGTGTTTATGTTGCGGATTTTCTGTAGTTGTCTCGTTGTCTCTCATGAAACATTGTGGAAGCTTGAATGCTCAGGCCACATCACTTTGCATGAATAATGGGAAGGTTCCTACTCTCAATCTGCAATAATCTTCTAGACGTTTATCCACAGAATTAGTGTCCTAGGTTTGACTCACTACCAGTTTTTGTGAGATATATAATTCCTAGAGTGATTTTTGATACACTGACAGCTAGTAGCCACAGAACTGGTCAGATGGCTAAGGAGGTTACCAGGACATGGGCCTCCATCCTCCTCCTTTGCAAAGATACTACAGATGCTATTACTGCTGCAGTAATAGCATCCCCACATCAGCCCCACATTGCCCTGCTTACTGGTCTTCTTTCAAGTTTGTCTTGATTTATTTATACAAACAACTTTGTGACTCATTTTCACTGAATGGTGGGTGACTATGTGATACACCTTTTTGTAGTTTGATGAATGGGAGGAACTGGCAAGTTATTTCCTTCTCACTTACTGTTCAGGAGATCAATCGTAACCCCAGGCTCTTGCCCAACATCACCCTGGGCTACAGCATCTATGATACCTATTTTGATGGAAGAATAACTACTGATGCCTTGACAGACCTGCTTGCTGGTGGGAAAATCAACCTTCCAAACTACAGCTGTGGAAGACGGGGAAACCTTCTAGCTATTATTGAAGGGGGTGAAACCGACATCTCCATGCACATTGCAAGCATGTCGGGCATCTACAAGATACCACAGGTAAGAACTGGGCTCAAGTCAAACATACCCAGCAACATTTGCCATTTCATAAGAAAAGCAAGGTATGCTTAGCTTGGTGCAATTTATTTTATTGCTCCCTGCCCCCCAACCAGTTGCAGCCTCTGTAGCTACATAAATTTTGCCCTGCCAGAAACTGGCACTTTCAAGTGCTGTTATTCAGCTTGGCACGGGAAAGGTTTCCTCCGCTGTTCCATGAGGCTGCTACCTCTTCTTACAGCTCCAGGAACTGTTAAATAAAATTGTTTAATGTACATTGAAATGGGAACTAAATTTGTAGTGTGACTATTGTATGCCGTGTGGCATGGTTGGAAATTTCGACTGAAGCTGAAGAAGAGCTTGCTAGGTTAATCATTAATGGGGTTGCATCATGGAACTGTATGTCTACTGGTTCAGTCACATGAAAAAGATAGTATTAGAGGTCCATGCCTATGTTAATCTGGGAGACATCCATGTTTGGGTGTGTGCCCTTTGTTTGAAGCCACTGAAGAGAATGGATGTGTGAATCTGTCTCCAGCAAACACCCTCTGGCTAATGGAGACTGAAATGGCATGACACCAGCAATGAGCCGCATGGCGCCACAACTGCCACCCACCAACAAGGTGAATGGAATTTCTCCAAACAGAGGGATGTTGAATGTGGAGTACCTTAAGAATTGGTATCAGGACTGATTTGAATTTAGAAGTGAACAGTGAGATGGCCACGTTTTCTGATCATACTAAATTGTTCTAGACCAAAAACAGATTGTGAAGAGCTCCAAAGAACTTCTCCAAATAAAAAGGCACATGCAATTCAATATAAACAAGTGTGAATTTATGCACGCTGAGGGGAAAATCAGGCTTAATTTCACATGTTTGCTCCTGGGTTCTGAACTGGCATTGACTGAACAGCAATGAGACCACAGGGTCTTGGTAGATAGGTCAATGAAGATGTTGCCTCAATGCACAGCAGTCATGTAAAAGCAAATTCCATGCTAAGTACACCATCGGGAAAGGAATTAAAAATAAAACTGTCAATCTCATAATATAGTTATACAGACCTATGGGGCCACTGCTTTTGGAAGACTGTGTACATTGGTTTTTGACACACCTCAAACAGTGTACTATAAAATTGGGAAAAGTTCAGAAAAAGGTATTGGAGATGAGGTGGTTATATTCAAAAGGGACCATTGGAAAACAGTCCTAATGCTGCAGTCCATGCTGTTAACACACAACTCTAATATTTCATAGAATTTCAATTGGCATTAGGTGATAAATAAATTGCATATATATGAAATTTCAAAAAACATTGAGGCTTATGCTAATTAAGTGTTTCATCATATTTAATTTAATTTAATTCACACAGAGGTATCCAATCTTTGTCCTGAGAAACAAAACACCAGTTTCTTTTCTTCAACAGCTCAGTTATGGCTTTGTTCTTCATGATAAAGTCCAGTCCCCTTTTATCTACCAGATGGTCTCAAAGGAAGAAACTCAGTACCTGGGAATTATCCAACTCCTCCTGCATTTCAGGTGGACGTGGGTTGGTCTCTTTGCTCCAGACAATGACAATGGAGAAAGGTTCCTGAGTATCTTGACATCCCTAATGATCAAAAGGGAAATCTGTGTTGCCTTCACAAAAAGAGTACTACTACAAACCTGGCTGTGGTTACCCCATGAAGCACCTGCGATGTGGAGACAAGTCAATGTCTTTGTTTACTGTACAGACTCTCAATATGGACTTTTTATAATCATGGAGGTACAAACCTTGCTTGAAAGGGTGGAAACTGGGGGGAAAGTCTGGATAATCACCGCTCTTGAGGACACAGTCTTGTTCTATGAGACGGAATCCTTCCGGTATGCCCATGGTTCCTTGTCCTTTGTAATGAAGACCAAAAAAAGGACAAAAAAGGACGACTCCGAACCAATATTCCCTTCTTTTTTGGCTCTTTGGCAAGAAGAGTTAGAATGTTCATATTCCAAACATGCCTTGTCTGTGAGAGGTTGGAGAAGATGCAGGGAGACAGAGAATGTGATGACCCAGCAGAAAATTATTGAACAGGTTCATTCCCAAGATAGCTATGTTCATTACTTCAGTATCCTAGCCATTGCTCAGGCCTTACATGCAGCATATTCATCCAGATCAAAGCGGATGTCACTGATGGGTGGAGGAGACCTGTTGGAACTTCAAAAGATTCAGCCATGGCAGGTATGTCCTTTCCCTTTTGCAAACTAATGTTCATTGTCCCATGTCTGGAATCACCATATTAGGAACATAGGAAGCTGCCTTAAAATGAGTCAGACCATTGGTCTAACAAGTAGCACTGTCTATATTGGTCTAACAAGTAGCATTGTCTATATTGACTGACTGACAGGGGAAATGAATTATCCATAAAGGAGTTTCCTCTGTCGTTGTAGCTTCATCCATTCTTGAAAGAAGTGCATCTCTATTCTAATACTTCACCTGATGGACAGTACTTGGATGAGAATGGGGCATTGGCCATTGACTTTGATATTGTGAATTGGGTGTTGTTTCCCAATACCTCTCATGGTAGAGTGAAGATTGGGGAAGTAGAGAAACAGGCATCCTCAGAGGTAAAGTTGAACATCAACCAAGAAGCAGTTGTCTGGCCCCTGGTCTTTAACAAGGTATGGAGAAATGATATGTCATTTTATTACTTGTGACATCTGCTAGGCTCTAATAGCTTGTTGAATAGCACATATGAGACTTTGACTGTGATTTTACTGATACAGTGGTACATCGGTTTATGAACTTAATCCATTCTGATAGTCTGTTCTTAAACCAAAACTGTTCTTAAACCAAGGCACGCTTTCCCTAATGAGGCCTTCCACTGCTGGTACTATTCCACTGTTCAAATTCATCCTTAGACCGAGGTAAAGCTATGAAACCGGTTTTGTGGAGTTCATACACCAAATAGTTCAAAAAAAGGACTGTTCTTAAACCGAGGTATCACTGTACTTCCCTCGAACGAAGTCATTGAGATGAATGGAACAGCCTCTTGAGTATGTATAAGATTTCACAGTGAATAGGAGACTTTCCTAAGCACAGTAAAATAGTTTCCCCAAATGTAAGGTCTTCCCAATCTGTTCAGAATATCCAGAGGACAGCATGTATTTCCTGTAGGGACTGTCAGGAGTTCAGCCTACACTCGAGTAGGATCCTGGTAGAGACACATGCCCAACTGGCATGTTCTCTCCCTCCTGGCCGATTGTTCGGGAGCTTCAAAAGCTTTCTTCTGCCCAAACATCACAGTGACCAATGCCAACCAACACTGGCACACTTAGGGATCTGCAGAGTTTGTGCATTTCGCATGACAGACCTCAGCAACTCAGCATTTTGGCTAATCTACTTTATTTACATATAAACACACACGGAGCACTGCAACATGGCTCCCTCTCTCTCTAGCATCAGACAGCAAAGAGAAAAAGAACAAAGGACAATAGTCCCATTTCACGGAACACAGTAACACAAACATTCTGTCTTTGTCACTTCCCACACTGTGGTGTCAAAACATATACCGTCATGTGATAGACAACAATCCTATGACTGAAATCAAGTAGCAGGAATTCTAACAGGGACACCCTGTACCCACCCACCCACAAATATTAATCAGAGCTGGCAATTATTAATCACCTGCCAAAATAGGGCCTGGGGTCACTTATGGCCATTGGAAGCAAATATATGTTTTCCACAATATTGCCAAAACACTATGATCTGTTTCCAAAAGCACAAATGCTCCTAATCGTTTCTCATTGATTCTCCTTCCTCAATTTCTGCCTAGACCGTGCCTCGTTCAAGATGCTCACAGAGCTGTCATCCTGGATATGTCAAGAAGATTCAGGAAGGGAAGCCCCCGTGCTGCTATGACTGCACTCCCTGCTCAGAAGGGACCATCTCCAGTCAGGAAGGTAGGCCAAGACCTCAGAAAAAAAGTCTTACCTGGGAGGATGGGGCAAAGGTTTGAGCCAGCCTAAGCATGTTTGTAATGGCATCCCATGAGTGGAATGCCTCTCGGGTTTTTGGAGGTTCAAAGAGCAGCACTAGGAGGGATAAGCAGTTTTAACTGGGGGGAAGCATGTCCATCTCTTTGACCAATGCACACATGCAGAAGTCATCAGCTGGTGGTCAGTGAAAGTCTACATTCCTTAAGCTCACAATTATGCCTTTGAGGCCCTACCCATCACACAACTCAAAAAGTGGCATGACCAAATGGGGTGACCTGCTGAGCTAAGTTTAATCCAGTGGCCAGAGGTTCCCAGCACCAGTTTACACTTAATAGAAGCACTTCTGAAATATCTCACAGGCCAAGATTTTTAGCCATGCTCCACATGATCTATTTTGGTGGATGAGACCATGGATCGAGATGTTTTTGCCAGTGAACTTTTGCTTCTCTCTTTCCCAACAAAACTGTGTTCTTTTTTTATCTCTCCCATATACCTACCTTCCCCATATGCCTAGCTTGATTTACAACTGCTGTTAGGATACTGAAGTCTCTTTTTCTCTCTGCAGATACTACCAAATGCACCAAATGTTCAAATGTTCAGCATCCAAACAAAGACAAAAATCAATGTGTACCCAAAACGATCACCTTCCTGTCCTATGAAGAACCTTTGGGGAGCACCCTAGCTTCCTTTGCCATCCTCATATCCTTAACCACAGTTTTTGTGTTAGAAATCTTTATTAAATACAATGCCACTCCCATAGTCAAAGCCAACAATAGGGATCTCTCCTACATCCTCCTCATCTCCCTCCTTCTCTCATTTTTGTCCTCCTTCCTCTTCATTGGCCAGCCAAGAAAAGGGACCTGCCTTTTGCGCCAAACAGCCTTCAGCACCATCTTCTCAGTTGCTGTCTCTTCCGTCTTGGCAAAAACCATCACTGTGGTGCTGGCCTTCCTGGCCACTAAGCCAGGGAGCAGGGTGAGGAGATGGCTGGGGAAGAGTTTGGCCAACTCCATTGTCATTTCCTGTTCCAGTGTACAAGTTCTCATCTGCACGATCTGGCTGGGGACATCTCCTCCTTTCCCTGACTCGGACAAGCACTCCCAACCTGGGGAGATCATCCTGCAATGCAATGAAGGGTCTGTGGCCATGTTTTGTGGTTCCCTCAGCTACATGGGCTTCCTGGCTGCCATCTGCTTCACAGTGGCTTTCCTAGCCAGAAAGCTTCCAGGATCCTTCAATGAAGCCAAGCTGATCACCTTCAGCATGCTGGTCTTCTGCAGTGTTTGGGTGTCCTTTGTGCCCACCTACCTGAGCACCAAGGGGAAATACATGGTAGCCGTGCAGGTCTTCTCTATCCTGGCCTCCAGTGCTGGGCTCCTGGGCTGCATCTTCATTCCCAAATGCTACATTATTGTACTGAGGCCTGATCTGAACATGAGAAAGACCAGAAACAGCTAAATATGATATTTGATTGTTAGCTCTAGGGATATCATGGAACTGTAGAGTTAAAATTCCACACCAGAATATTGGCTGCAATGTGCAGCTAGCCATGTATATGGCGAGGCAAAGCTCCAATAGTGTACTTACCATGGTTGCCTTAGCCTCACATGTGATGGAAAGCAGGTAAACATCTACTGGTGGATCTCTGGATAATATTCAGAAGACCTCTAAGAGGTTCTGATACCTGGTTCCTCAACAACAGCAACTGTGGAGATATGCATTGTTGCTTGAGATCATTCCTGTGACAGCCCCTTCTCTCTTGAGTTAAACTGCGCATTACTCTTAGCTGAATTGCATAAGCTGCTTTAGAAGTTGCAAACTGAATTGCTAAAATACTAAACAAACTTAGCTAAATTAGAATAAAGTCGCATTTAGACAGCTATATTTGATTTGATTAATTATATTTCTACGCCCCTCTTTATTCGAATGAATCGCAGGGCAGCTTATAAACAATAAATAACAATAGTTTAATAGAACATCACAAATATAGAATTATAGGGAACAGTGAACAATTCATTGGTAAAACAATTACAGCTCGTTGGTGAAACCATTACTAATAATCAGTAAATTAAATACAATTTATAAAACACTGTTAACAAAACACCTAAAAATATTATATTATAGCATTCACAAGACACATAATGCCTATGTCAGCAACTCCATTCTGAAGGTTCCTTGGGCTGGAGGTGTGGCAGCACAGGTGAAACCAAGCACTGCAGGATGACAGACAAATCTCTCCCCCCTCACAGTTCTTCCTCTGGAAACAGCTCCCTCATGAAGGCTCCTAGGGCTGGAGGGTAAGGCAAGGCAGTGGAAACACCATTGCCTGATGACCAGCACAAAGTCTCTCCTCGCTCACCATCAAGGACATAGGTATAAGGTCTTATGGGAATCTGCAAAGTTGATGCTCATTTACAAAGAGTTTGCGGAAGATAAATATTTTCAGCAAATGGATCTTGATGAGGAATAAAAGTGCAAGGCCGGGAGAAAACTTAATACATGGAAGGACGTGGCTGAAAGTTTTGGGTTTGGACAGGATGTGGACCTTTATTTTAGATAGAAAGGGGATGAGTAGTCTCAGGAGAAGTAAAGACATAAAGTCAGACATAAAGAAAGG
Organism: Podarcis siculus; assembly: GCA_034642415.1. Taxonomy (NCBI): domain Eukaryota; kingdom Metazoa; phylum Chordata; class Lepidosauria; order Squamata; family Lacertidae; genus Podarcis; species Podarcis siculus. The sequence continues at coordinate 251,011 of JAXCMG010000154.1, read as the reverse complement.
GGAACGTGGCTAAAGTTTTGGGCAGAATGTGGGATGTATGTGATAAAGACCTTGTGTAGGTATGTCCTGGAATCTATGCTAACTGAAGGAAATCTGAACAGTTTGACATCACAAACGATGCTGGACAAAGGCAACAGAACCTGGAGCTTTTTGAGTGAAGAGGTTCTCTCCCCTTCAGAAATAAATGAACCTGGGCAGAATCTGGAAACATCTTTGCAGCTTTGCATGTGCCAGTTTATATTAATCCCTTTTTCTCTTACGTTACACGAGAATCTACCATAGCATACTGCCCATCCCCCCTAATTCTAAGGTGTCCAAACAATATTCATAAATATACAGAGTGGGCACACAAACATAGCTACATAAACCAGATTCAGAAACGGTACAGGGGTCCCTTAAATGACCCCAAATGTTTCTCTGCAGTAGAAGGAAGTGTCTTGGGGGACAAAGGACCTTTTCAAATACTTCGCTTTCTCATGTAAATCCTATAAGTAAATAAACTATTTGGAATGAAGAGACCTGCTCCTATGCAAAACCAGTCTGGCAGGTATTTGTTAAGCAGAGCAGACATGTCAATAGATCAACTTCTTCTGAGACAAGGCATACTCTCACATTTCTGTTGTAGAACACCGCTTTCTGTGACACGTGTGTGATGCTTTCTTGGGTGGTCCTTGACTAAGGGACCAGGCAATTTCTAAAACCTTTAGAAGTTCTTGCACATCTTTGTCCTGGGTCCTTGCCTCCAAGTGGGTAGGGGAACGTCTGTTGCAACAGAATAATAAAGATCTGCCTTGCTTTCACTGGTTCTTGCCTCAGTTCATTTTTCTCTGACCTATAATGAACTTGGGGGGCTCCGAGTCCTTTAATGGGGAGTTGGGCTGACACCCCCTCTTTTCTGGTTACACCTACCTTCAGATTTATTTTCTGTATTAGGACTCTGATTCTTAAAATAAAATATCCTTCTATTACCTATTTCTGGTGCCTTCCTGTATAGTCTTAACAGCTGGCAAACCACTCACCAGTCTAGAATTTGTAGAACAGCTAGAAGGAGCTGTTTGCAGTTAGACATCTCTGTTTGATTATCCTCACACCATCAGAGGAATGACCCTAAATTAAAATTCTTCACAACGATGAGAACAAGACCTTGCCCACCCAAACCCTAAATTGGGCTACTTGGTTGAGAAAAATTGAGAGGGACTAGGAGAGGAATTTCATTTGACAATAGCTACTGGCAATTGAAGAAATGTTTCCCCTCCAATATTGGAGACAGGATGCTCTGAGTACCAGTTGTTGGGGAACACGTGTAGAGAAAGTGCTGCTGCACTCATCTCCAGCTTATGGGCTTCTATTTGGGGCAGGTGGTTGCCCATTTTGAGAACGGGATACTGGACTTTATAGGCCTTAGGCCTGATCCAGCTTCAGGGCTCTTCTGATGTCAATCGTACACCACTTTTTTCCTCTTTGAACCATGTCAGTTTCTTGAGTCAACATGTTTTTCTCCTGTTCTCCACCTGCTCCCATAAAGTTTCTTCCCCTTACAATCATCAGATCCACAGTGATCTATTCTTATCCTTCCCATAATCAAATAATTTTCAAATGTTACCTTTGGGAACAACAATGCAAACATCACAATTAAGGGCAGCAGGAGGTTATTTACTCCACTGTGCTTGAAAAGTTTGATGTATAAAATATTTGCTCCTGTGGCAGTTTATCTCCTGGGGTAAAATCCTAAAACAACTTCAACCCTAAAAAAAGGTCAACAAATTTGGTCGGCCCTCACGGCCCTCCACTTCATCAAATCTGGCCCTCTTTGAAAAAAGTTTGGACACCACTGTTCTGGGTGGAAAACAGATGCTCCACCACAGAAGCTGTGACCCTTCACCTCATTCCTCTTTTGGCTTTGAAGCCACAGCTGAACAACACCATATTTGTGAAGTCAGTAAAGTCTCTGTCTTGCAAGAATTTGGGTGTTTTTCCCCCCTAATTAGTGGCTTGTGTTGAGAGGAACAGTCAGAAGGGAAGTGTAGTAGGCCGACCACAGAATGATAACACTGCTTTTATTGCTGCCTCTTGCAACCTACGAAATGCAGCAGAGGGCAAAATGTCCACTGAACTTGATTGAGGATAAAAATCCATAGCTGTCAATGTTTCCCTTTTTTAAAGGGAAATTCCCTTATTCCGAATAGGATTCCTCGCAAGAAAAGGGAAAAGTTGACAGCTATGTAAAAATCTGGCTGTGAATTATCACCGGCAAGGAGATCACCTCATTAGTGGAGTCACATCTTCAAGATTAATTGGAAGTCAACTTCCCTTTAGCTTTTCCAGCACCCCAGTAAGCGATTTTGAAAAGTAAGTAATGGTGTATTGGCATATTTCTCCTTCCTAAATTACTCTCCAATTCTCTTGCTCTACAAGGGTCAACCCCCTATTTTCAGGTACCCCGATAAATTACTATTGCCTGTTTTTTGTTTGAAGATTGGGAGAGCATCTCATTCAATGGGATCAAATGCAATTTGAAAATCTGAGTAAAAGCATAATGTTCACCAAAAGCAACAAATACCCTTTTTGCCAGGAATAGGCAACCTTGGCCCTCCGGATGTTTTGGGACTCCAACTCCCATGATCCCTAGGGCCAAGGTTGCATATGGCTTCTCTTTGCTTTTAAACCTGTGAGATGAAACTGGCCGAAGCCAGGGTGTTTTTCCTGGGCGTCTAAACAAGAATGTCATTGCATGGATACCTGTGATTTATTTCATTTATTTATTGAAAGTTTTCTGTATGTTTCTTCTCTTGATGAAAAGCAGTAATTACTTCGTCAAACAGCATGAGGGTGTTGGGGTTGCCAAGGTCCTGTTTGCTACTCCAGGAAAACAGGTCTTCCCCGGAATTAGGACAGATAGATTGTTCAGTGATTTTGGAGGTCAATAAAAAAACTTTCCCCCAGAAAGCGTGGACCACGGTACACTCCCACCAAACATGAAAATAATAATCCAAGACCTTCTGCATGCAAAGCAACTGTTCGACCACTGAGCTCCATGCCCCCAATAACAGAGCCTAACTTTGTCCATCAGCTCCAACTTTTTTAAAAAAGGTACACATTGTAGTGACACTGGACCACCCTTTAGTGTTGTCATAAGTTACTGCTCTAAACTCCTTCCCAGGAGGAGGCTTTTCAGAAATTGGGGTGGGGGTTGTCTTTCACTACTGCTGCCAGGAATTGAACCAATGAATTTCTCACTAAATAAATCAGAATATAGTGCTTGCTGGGAATATAGAGCAGCTACCACAATTGACACACGGCCATTCCTAACCACCCCCTTTGTATCCGTGAATCATGGAATTGTAGAGTTGGAAGGGACCACGAGGGTCATCGTATTCATCCCCCTTAAATGCAGGAACCACATCTTAATAATCCCTGACAGATGGTCATTAAGACTGCACCTGGGACTTCCTTCTGCATGCAAAGCATTGCATCTGAGGCCTTCTGCATGCGAAGCAACTGCTCTGCCACTAAGCTTCACCCCCTCAAAGCAAAGCCCAACTTTGTCCATTGGCCCCCACTGAAGTGAAGGACATGAGGCAGGAGTTGATAATGCAGGTGAGCTGTGCACAGGTGGGCTGCATGCAAGCTGCCGGCCAGCCCTGTGGAGCCTCCTTTTATTGAGACAAATATGCAAACCAGGCAGATACATTTTGGGCTGTGACCTTTACACATCTTCCGGTCCCAAGATCGTGGGGTGGTACAAAGTTATTTTGTTTTGTTTTGGTTTTTTTTAAAATAAATTTTTATTAATTTTCCAACATAAATTTTAAACATACACAACACAATACATAAACAAACAAAACATATAAAACACGTATAAGTTCGCAACCTTCTTTTCATTTACCCTCTTTCACCGACTTCCCCATGCCTCCCTTTTCTGCATCTCTAATTAATAATTTTTCCAGCAACCCCTCACTTCTGCCAATTTTTAAAGTTTTTTTTCTGTTTCTTCTTATTTTACCCAATCGTTTACAGCTGTAATCTAGGTTTTTACATTACCCTTGACATTTTAGCATTCATTAATCTTATAATAGTTTTTAAGATAAGTTTTAAATTTCTTCCAATCTTCACCCACCGTCTCTCTTCCTTGGTCACGGATTCTGCCAGTCATCTCGGCTAGTCCCATATAGTCAATCACCTTCATCTGCCATTCTTCCAGTGTGGGTAGTTCTTGTGTCTTCCAATACTTTGCTATAAGAACTCTTGCTGCTGTTGTAGCATACATAAAAAAAGTCTTATCCTTCCTTGGTACCATTTGGCCGACCATGCCCAAGAGAAAAGCCTCTGGTTTCTTGTGAAAGGTACATTTAAGAACCTTCTTGATTTCATTATAGATCATTTCCCAGAAGACCTTAATCTTTGGGCATGTCCACCAAAGATGGTAGAAAGTACCTTCAGCTTCGTTACATTTCCAACATTTATTATTGGGTGTATGATATAGGTACAAAGTTATTTTGGCACCTGTTTCCACCGCATCATTTTCTCCTTGCACAGTGTATGACGAAGGAGACAAAAGGTCTCAGGGACGAAGGTTACAGACAGGACACCGCAGACTACTGAGACCGCAAAAGATTAGACAGAGGGAACGTTGTTCAGACAGCTGTGGCTTGTCTGGGGTGTGTGTGTGCCCTGCACCCCAAGGTCACGCGTGCAGGCAGACTGTGGCTGTCTGCTGGTGGGGAGTGTGCTCCCTCCGGACCCCACTCCCCACTCCGCAATCATCCCTACACCCCTATTTCTCTGAATAGGGACATCCTATTCAACAGTAGGGTTTCTGGAATCCAATGTCTGGAATTTCTCAGACATTGAAATTGAAATACTTTATTGTAACTTGTACAACTTGTATACAGTGAGATTACACGAGCCACCCCCCACTCAGCTCTCTTAGTCTTAATTCTCGTTTACTGACGCACACCCACCAAACCCGAAAGTCAGTCGCCCTGTTGTTACCTTTTCATTCAGCAGCCTAATAGCCCACGGATAGAAGCTGTTCTTTACCCTGTTGGTGCGACTAATCATGCTTCTATATCTTCTGCCCGAGGGCAGGAGATCAAGAAAGTGCCGGCCAGGTTGTGAATCACCCCTGAAAATTTTCCTCACTCTCCTGAGGCAACGTTCTTCCGCTATTTCATCCAATGAATTCACGGGACAGCCCACAATATCTTGTGCTGTATTCACCACCCTCTGTAGGCACTTCCTATCAGTTGATGTCAAACCAGTGTACCACTGTTACAGGAAAAATCCGAGGGCTCCCTTGGACAAACGAAGGCACCAACCAGAGCAATTCAGAGCAAAACAGCAGCCTGTAGGCCTGGTCTTTATTGAAGAAAAGACTGTCGCAACAGGGCTCCCACCGTCCACGAGGTGAAACAAAATGGAAGCCCCGAACAATGGGAGACCCCAACTTTTATTAACCACTAATCCCCTTGACTACACCCCCAGAATTACATCATATTTACATCATGATTTTATTAAGGAACAGGAGGAGTTGAGGAGGAGTTACCCAGGTAATCTGAGCATCCTGACACCTGGCCGGGACCTCCTCTCCCCCTCCGTATGAGTCATTTTTAGGAACAAAAGAAAGGGCGAAGTTTTCCTGCCCCCTGAGGGGAATCCGGTCAGAGCCCTTTGTTCGAAGTCGAATGGAATACACCACCGTATGCAGTTCATTGTGTTTCTGATGGCATTTCGTCTGAGTCCTTCCGATGGTTATCAAGGTTGCCCCGCCATCCGGAGAAGGGCCGCTGTGTACGTGACTGCGCGGTTCAGGGATTATGGTCGATCGATTTCAGTTCACCCCCCTTTGATAGTCCTTGTTATATGCAGTGTAATAAAAGTGGTCCGGTGTAAATCCATGGTACGGCTGATTTTTGGTGAATTTATAAAGAATACAGTCACTGAAGTTCAAAGCACTTTCCCTTCTCAGAAACAACTTGCAACATTTTGATTAGATCAGTCACGGTTCAGTGAACTCGGAAACAATGAATTGAGAGCTGTCAAAAGGTGAGGGAACAGACGCTCGCAGCCTGCAGTACCAGCGTGGCTGCCGCAAGGGGCGCTGTTCGACAATGCTGATTGGTTGAGGCGGCTGCCGGCTGACCTAGAGTTCAGTCGTCCGGTCTACCCTCAATAAGGATAGGGCGGCGTGGAGCGCTAAAACAGAGAGCTGTCAAACCAGCGCTTCCTTATTTACGGAAGGCTTTCAAGAGGTGGCCCTCTAAAGGGACACCTCTTAGGTCAGGAAGGGGAGACACGTGTACATGTGGATGTGGTGCTTGTGCAGTACGTGTTACTGGGGGGGGGGGTGATTTCCGGCGACAGCACACTGTGATGCAGTATGAAAGGACACTTTCTATTGTGGACCGGTAGAAGGAGATCATCAAATGTTGATTGACATACCCAGGGTACTGTAGTTGGAGGCAGTGGCTGGGTGAAAATCGGCAAAATGTCCCATGTCGGCAGTGCAATTTTTGCTGATTTTGCTAAAAGATAGCTCAAAAGCTGCATTATTATTATTTTTGTTGCAAAATAAGTTCAAAAAAAAATGGGCTAAACTAAAGAAAAAGCTGGACTGGTTTTGTGTCCGGATTCTCACTTTTTGAAATATGGCCACCTAATCATCATCATCATCATCTTCCAACATACATATATAAAAACATAATAAAACATTAAACAGCTTTGCTATACAGGGCTGCCTTTCAGATGTTACTTATCTCTTTGGTTCAGGGGTCGCATTTCTCCCTCCAAAATTTATCTGATGGATATAGGGACGTCCTATGGAAAATAGGACATTCTGGGATTAAATCAGAAACCAGGATGGCTTCTGTAAATCCAGGAGTGTCGCTGGAAAACAAGGACGGAGGGTCTGGGCACCCTTTAACATTATTGTAAGTTGCTGCTCTGAACCCCTTCACCCTCTTTCCCCGGGGGGGGGGGCTTTTCAGAAATAGGGTGTGCGTGTCCCCTTTCGCTGCTGGGGATTGAACCCGCGACTGTCTCACCAAATAAATGGCAGTATAGAGCTTCTCTGCCACTCTAGGAAAACAGGTCTTCCCCGGAACATTTGGGGGAGGACATTTCTGTTTGCAGGGAGGGGGAGGGCGGATCTCCTGCCCCTCCCCCTCCCTCTGGGCCAATGAGCTCCGTTTCCTAGAGAGGCAGGAAGTGGGGTTTTTTTGGAGGGGGAAAGTAGAGGCGAATTTGGAGGGGGGAGGGGTCTCCATGCACAACCCCGGAAGAGAAGCGGACTTGGAGAAGAGGAGAAAGAGGTGCCGCATATTGGGGGGTTATTTGGGGAGGGGGGTGGGAGAAGGATTTGCTTTCCCTCTCCTTGAATCTACAAACAGGGCAGCTGGGAAAGGAGGCGGGAGGATTGGGGGGAGAAAGGAAAGCAGGGAGGGGGTCCGTCCTTTCCCTGTGGGAATCATGGGGGGGGGGCTGGATGCAGCACCCTGTTGCAATGTGGGGTCCTCCCCCCCCAACAGGGTTTGCATTGCAAGATCTTCTCTGAAGCGCAGAGATCAAGCCAGCCTCCCATGGTGGGGGGGACTGGGGGGGGCGAAGACACTTGAGACGAACCAGAAAAGGGTGCACCCCCCCCAGTGGAACTTAATTACAAAGGGATTTGCAGCCCCACCCTGTGCATATTGACTCAGCAGTCAGTCCTTCTCCGTTCAAAGGGGGGGGGCAGCCCCATTCCACCTAGTGATGCTCCTCTCTGCTTAACGCCCTCCATCTCCCTTCTCACTGCTGCCCCCCCCCCCATCGCTCCCCCCAGGCTCTGCCTCCTGCGTCAGGGAGCCGGTCTGGGCGGGAGGGGAGGGGTGAGCTCCTCCAGGACCCTGATCTGCCCCCCCTCCGAAATCTGCTGCTGAAGCCCCTGCCTCAGTGGGGCGGAGATCGGGAGGGCAAGCAGGGGAGAGGAAGTGGAAGCAGCTGGAGAACAGAGTTGCCTCTGGATTGGGAAAGAGGGGGGAGATTTTGAATTGGGTGGGGGGTGAGAGATGGACAATGTCAAGGGAAATCGGCCTCCGGAGCTTCCTGAGTAAAAAAGAGCCTGATGTGAGAAGGAAGGGGGAGGCCCCCCAGCTCCCCTTTCAGAAATCCTAGTCTGGCCGGCGGAGGTTGCTTTGGCACAAAGGAAAGAGCCACTTGGGTTTCCCATGTTGGGGGGGGGTCTGCTGTGCTGTTTTGTGCCCCAAAATTGGAGGGAAGAGGCACATTTTCCATTTCCTGAAGCATGAAAAAAGCACCTTGTCTGTTTCCCCCCTGCTTGGCAAGCGAAAGGGGCCCATGGATGGCAGGATTTGAAACTGATCAAGGTCTCAGGAGCCCTTTAAAAAGCTTCAAGGCAAAGATTGGAGGAATTAAAGAAATGCTGGACTTGGGGGAAAGGGGGAGGGGGAGGAAACAGATCACCACCACCACCACCCCTGCAGATTTTGATGCTCTTTCTTTCCAAAAAGAGGCTTCTCCAGACATCCTCTTGGGACTTTGTCTGGAAGGAGAATCAAAGCCCCCAGGGGTGGGAGATCTGGCCTGTCTTGCAGGATTGGCCCAGCGCAGAGATGCTGAGGGATTTTCTCTGCCGTTTCTGGCAGCCTCACTCCTGCCTGGCCTCATCCCCATCCAGGTTGCCAGGAGGGTCTTATAATACTGTAGGTGTTCTAAAGCCCACCACCTGGGCAATGCTCACACAAGAACTCTGCAAGGTGGGCCAGGATTACTGCCAGTTTAGTGTTTGGAACAGAGACCTTTCTCCAGCCTGAGGGCCACATTCGCTGCTGAGCAGCCTTCCAGGGGCCACTTTCCATTGATGGGCAGGGCCAGAGGACAGAATTGGTGGAGCTATGGGGCTGACTGAGCTTTGTCCAGGGGATACCTGCCTTCCAGGGATTTTTTCCAGCCACACAAAAAAACCCCAGGAGGCAACTGGGAAGCGTTGGAAAGAGGATGTGACACTGGGGAAATTCCTGAGGGCCAGAGAGAGAAAGAGGGGGTACTTGAAGGCCAATTTAGCCCCAGGGTCTGAGGCTCCACACCCTGCAGTTCAGGTGCTGGGCTTAGACCAGGGAGACCCAGTCTCACATCCCCCTGCTCCGGGAGGATGCCTCATCCTGTAATAATAATAATAATAATAATAAATTTTATTTATATCCCGCCCTCCCCAGCCGAAGCTGGGCTCAGGGCGGCTAACAACAATCAAATAATCAAATAAAACAGTTGAATAATCACACATTCTAAAAATGTCATTATAAAAATTAATTAAAATCAAATTGATGGCAACCGATTAGGCAAAATTCTGTGCAGGTTGCCATAGGAGGGAGTCAGGCTGCGCCCTGACCAAAGGCCTGGTGGAACAACTCAGTCTTGCAGGCCCTGCGGAAAGATGTCAGGTCCCGCAGGGCCCTAGTCTCTTGTGACAGAGCATTCCACCAGACTGGAGCCGCAGCCGAGAAGGCCCTGGCTCTAGTTGAGGCCAGCCTAACCTCTCTGAGGCCTGGGACCTTGAGGATGTTTTTGTTTGCAGACCATAGGTTTCTCTTTGGGGCATACCAGGAGAGGCGGTCCTGTAGGTACGAGGGTCCTAGGCCGTATAGGGCTTTAAAGGTTAAAACCAGCACCTTAAACCTGATCCTATACTCCACCGGGAGCCAGTGCAGCTGGTATAGCACCGGGTGAATGTGATCTCGCAGCGAGGACCCCGTAAGGAGTCTCGCTGCAGCATTCTGCACCCGCTGGAGTTTCTGGGTCAGTCTCAAGGGCAGCCCCACGTAGAGCGAGTTACAATAATCCAGTCTGGAGGTGACCGTCGCATGGATCACAGTGGCTAGGTCAGGGCGAGAGAGATAAGGGGCCAACTGCTTAGCTTGGCGGAGATGAAAAAATGCCGCCTTTGTTATAGCTGTAATCTGCGCCTCCATAGAGAGGGAGGTATCGAAGATTACACCCAAACTCTTAACGGACGGTGCTGGCACTAATTGCACCCCCGCAAGAGATGGGAGTTGCCCCCTCGATCCCATATCGTCCCGCCCCAGCCAGAGGACCTCTGTCTTCGAAGGATTTAACTTCAACCGGCTCCCACGTAACCATCCAGCCACAGCTTCCAGACATCTGGTCAGTGTGTCTGGGGCCGAGTCAGGATGGCCATCCATCAACAGATAGAGTTGGGTGTCATCAGCATACTGATGGCAACCCAGCCCAAAACTCCGGACAAGCTGGGCGAGGGGGCGCATAAAGATGTTAAAAAGCATCGGGGAGAGAATCGCACCCTGAGGCACTCCACACACCAAGGAGTGGCGCGATGACAATTCCCCCCCAAGCGCCACCCTCTGTCCCCGACCAGAGAGAAACGAGCGCAGGCATTGAAGGACTGTGCCCTGGATCCCCACGTCGGCAAGGCGGTGGTCCAGGAGTTCATGATCGACCATGTCAAAGGCTGCTGACAGATCTAGAAGAATCAGCAGCCCCGACCCGCCTCGATCCAGCTGCCTGCGGAGATCATCTGTTAGGGCGACCAGAGCCGTCTCGGTCCCATGACCAGCGCGGAAGCCGGACTGGAATGGATCCAGAGCAGATGTTTCATTCAGAAACCTACCAAGCTGTTCAGCATCCGCTCTCTCAATCACCTTACCCAGGAATGGAAGATTCGAGACCGGGCGGTAATTGGATAGATCTAAGGGATCTAATGATGTTTTCTTTAAGAGCGGACGCACCACCGCCTCCTTCAGTTCCCCTGGGAATATCCCGGTGCCAAGGGACAAATTGATGATATCCCCCAGGGGGGCCCGCACCTCGTCTGGGCACGCCCTAATCAGCCATGACGGGCACGGGTCAAGAGGACAGGTGGTGGGCTTTCCAGCTTGGAGGAATCTGTCCACATCAGCTGGAGATATCCGGTCAAAGTGGTCCAATACTGGACCCGAGGACAGTCGAGGGGCCTCCAGTTCCTTTATTGTATCCAAATTGGCAGGGAGGTCATGGCGGAGCAACAGGACCTTCTCCGCAAAAAAGCTCGCAAATGCCTCACAGCTGTGTGTCAGATTATTATTTAAATTTGGCTGTCCTTCAAGGGACGTTAAAGATCGAATTATACTAAATAATTGCGCCGGGCGAGAGCTAGCGGATGCAATGGAGGCCGAGAAGTAGGCCTTCTTAGCAGCCTTCACTGCCATCTCATAGGTTTTCATAAAAACCCTATAAGATGTTCTTGAGGCTCCGTCATGGGCACCCCGCCATACTCGCTCTAGCCGTCTGAGGTCCCGCTTCATTTTCCGAAGCTCCTCGGTAAACCAGGGAGCCCGGTTTCTGCGGGGTCGCAGAGGGCGCTTAGGTGCGATCTCATTGATGGCTGCCAGGAGCTGGGTATTCCAGCCCTCAACAAGCTCAGTCAATGAGTCGCCAGGGGGAGCAAGGTCCCGCAAGGCTTGACGGAATCTATCAGGGTCCATCAGCCTCTGCGGGTGAGCCCAAATCGGCTCGCCACCTAAGCAGGGTGGGGGTGGAAAGTCAATCCTGGCTTTCAGAGCGTAGTGATCAGACCATGGCACCTTCATCGAAGGAGACATGATCACACCTATACCGGTGCCAAAGATCAAATCCAGCGTGTGGCCTGCTTGATGTGTGGGGCCCGAAACAAACTGGGAGAGCCCTAGTGTCGCCATGGAAGACACCAGGTCCAGAGCCTGTGAGGAGGGAGTGGCATCAGCATGGAAGTTGAAGTCTCCCAATACCAATAGGTTAGGGAACTCCAAGGCCCAGCCGGCCACCGCCTCCAGCAGGCCTGACAGGGTGGCTGCTGGTGCGCTAGGTGGCCGGTACACCAGCCAGACAGCCAAGCTCTCCTCGGAGCCCCACACTAGGCCAACACATTCAATGCCGGGGATTGATGGCGATGGTAGAGCCCTGAAAGAACAATCTTCCCGGATTAATACTGCCACCCCTCCCCCCCGGCCCACAGTCCGTGACTGGTGGAGGATGGAGAAACCCGGGGGCGCCATCTCTCGTAAGGTAACAGTTACCCCTTCGCGCACCCAGGTCTCCGTCACACAAGCCAGGTCAACCCCCTGCGAGATAAAGAAATCTCGCAGGGCGGCGGTTTTATTGCCTATAGACCTGGCATTGCACAACACCAGTGAAGGAGGTGAGTAATCCTTGCTCACCCTACCCTCGTCTCTCGGGATGGGGCGCAGATTGGAAGGGGTACGAGCATATCCGTATCTCGATCCCCTTCGCCTATAACATCTGCCCCCACCGCCATACCTCCCCCCCCAGTGTACTTTCTCACTGTGTAGGGAAGATAAAAGGTAAACACACACACACATATGTTCCTAAGCGGAAGGACTAGGGGGCCATAAGCCACTAAACTTTGTATTTCTGTCTCCTAAACTACAATCTGAAGTGACAGACAATCTGAAGTGGAGCCTCCTTTTATTGACGCAAATATGCAAACCAGGCAGATACATTTTGGGCTGTGACCTTTACACATCTTCCGGTCCCGAGATCATGGGGTGGTACAAGGTTATTTTGGCAACTGTTTCCACCGCGTCATTTTCCCCATGCACAGTGTATGACGAAGGAGACGAAAGGTCTCAGAGACAAAGGTTATAGACAGGACACTGCAGACTACTAAGACCGAAAAAGTTTAGACAGAGGGAACGATGTTCAGACAGCTGTGGCTTGTCTGGGGGGGTGTGTGTGCCCCGCACCCCAAGGTCACGCGTGCAGGCAGACTGTGGCTGCCTGCTGGTGGGGAGTGTGCTCCCTCCGGACCCCACTCCGCGATCACCCCTACAACAATCCATGTTAGCGCATAGAGTGCTCTATATATTTCCATCTGCTCCCCTTGGAGGGAGCTTCTGCACCCTGGTGCCCTCCAGCTGTTGCTTTTCTTCCAACTGCAGCTTTAGGAGTTTCCCTTATTTTCTATACAGTATTCTAAATGTATCAAAGGGTCAGAAACTGGTTTCCTGGATGGCTGTTCGGGGGAAAGGAAAAGCGAGGTCTGCAGAGGTACTGACCGTAATGCTTTCTGCGAAGCTTCATT
>JAXCMG010000154.1:166244-176922 GCA_034642415.1 Podarcis siculus | reverse complement strand
TCTTCTTCTTCTTCTTCTTCTTCTTCTTCTTCTTCTTCTTCTTCTTCCAGGCCCTATTGAACCTTGAGGAGGTGGTCGTGTTTTTCACAGAGGAGAAGTGGATCCCGGACACTTAGGTCCAGCACTGAGGGCCTTCTGGCGGTTCCCTCACAGCAAGAAGCCAAGTTACAGGGAACCAGTCAGAGGGCCTTCTCGGTGGTGGCACCTGTCCTGTGGAATGCCCTCCCACCAGATGTCAAAGAGAAAAATAACTACCAAACTTTTAGAAGACATCTGAAGGCAGCCCTGTTTAGGGAAGCTTTTAATGTTTAATAGGTTATTGTATTTTAGTGATTTGTTGCAAGCTGCCCAGAGTGGCTGGGGAAACTCAGCCAGATAGGCGGGGTATAAATAATTTATTATTATTATTATTATTATTATCATCATCATCATCATCATCATCATCCAGGCCAAAGAACTCGGCACAAGGAAGTCATGGAGGAGAATTATGAGATGGTGGCCTCTCTGGGTAAGTATGCATTTTTATTTATTTATTTTGCACTTTTTTACTCAATTTATTTTAAGATAAATTAAATTTAAATACATTTGCATACTGACCATACCTTAATATAGTTTCCCTTATAAGATAATGAAGATGTAAGGTAAGCTAAACTTTAATAAATAAGAACTAAAACAAGGGGATTTCCCCCCCTGTTTGCTCTTACATAGTTCATTATGTTTATTTTATTTATGCCGTTTGTATCCCATCCTTCGTCTAATGATCTCCAGGTAGGTAAAAAGCAAAATTCAGAAAACTACCATATCCATACAAAAGATAATAAAATGCAGAAGCAAAACTACAACAAATTAATCAGTCTCTATTATAGCAACAGTTAGAACTCTGCAAATCGTAAAGAAAACCTTGCCCCCACATTTCCAAACTCTCTTAGATACTTTACATTTTTTAAACGGCACAATTATTTCTTTTCTAGAAATAAGGATGCATTTTTATCCCTCTTGACTGATACTCATCGAAGATGTGAATCTGCTGTTTGAGCCATTTATTCATGCCATGAAGGAGCAACATAGGAATAGCCTGCTGGATCAGCCGAGTGGCCCATCTAGTCCAGCATCCTGTTCTCACACTGGCAAAACCAGATGCCTCTGGGAAACCAGCAAGCAGGATTCGAACACAAGAGCACTCTTGTCTCCTGTAGTTTCCAGTACACTTCTCCTCCATGTATTTGGGCCATCATTGCTCCCTTTGGGATCAAGTTCCCTGGTTTAATTATGTGCTGTGTGAAGAAGGCTGATCTTTTATTTGTGCTTTAATACTACTACTATTATTATTATTATTATTATTATTATTATTATTATTATTACCTCTGGTTACAAACACTTCGGGTTACAAACGCTTCAGGTTACAAACTCCACTAACCCAGAAGTAGTACCTCGGGTTACGAACTGTGCCCCAGAATGAGAACGTGTGCCATAGGTCCCATTAGAGAAAGCACGCCTCAGGTTAAGAACAGTTTGGATTAAGAACGGACCTCCGGAACGAATTAGCTTCGTAACCCGAGGTACCACTGTATTTTCTGGGATTATTTCCTTTCCTAAAAATGTGCTACATAGGAGAGGGGAGATTGTTGGGGGTGTTGGAATAAGAGATTGGTATTGCTGTGTGTTAAGTTCTCTTGTTCTGTTCCTTGAAATCCTAACAATATTTTCTTACCCCCCACTTAAAACCAGGTGATGGAGAAGGCAATCAGAATTATGAGGGGCCTTCTGTTAAGTACTTCTGTGGGAGTGAACACCTTAGCACACATCCACATACTAACACAGAGAAGAAATCCTTTAAATGTATGGAGTGCGGAAAGAGCTTCAATAAAAGTGGAAATCTTACTGCACATCAACGAATTCACACGGGGGAGAAACCATTTAGATGTAAGGAGTGTGGGAAGTGCTTCAGTGAAAGCGGAAATCTTACCGCACATCAACGAACTCACACGGGTGAGAAACCATTTAAGTGTATGGAGTGTGGAAAGTGTTTCCGTGAAAATGGAAAACTTATTATACATCAACGAACTCATACAGGGGAAAAACCACTGAAATGTATGGAGTGTGGGCAGAGCTTCAGTCAGAATGGAACTCTTACAACACATCTACGAATTCACACAGGCGAGAAACCCTTTAAATGTATGGAGTGTGGGCAGAGCTTCAGTCGGAATAGAACTCTTACAACACATCTACGAATTCACACAGGGGAGAAACCCTTTAAATGTACAGAGTGTGGGCAGAGCTTCAGTCGGAAGGGACGCCTTACTCTACATCAACGAACTCATACAGGGGAGAAGCCATTTAGATGTATGGAGTGTGGGAAGTGCTTCAGTGAAAGCGGAAATCTTACCGTACATCAACGAACTCACACGGGTGAGAAACCATTTATATGTATGGATTGTGGGAAGTGCTTCAGTCACAGTGGAGGTCTTATAAGACATCTACAAACTCACACAGGAGAAACCCTGTAAATATTTGGAGTGTGGAAAGAACTTCAGTGAAAATGGAAAACTTACAATGCATCAACCATCTTACACAGGTGAGAAACCATTTAAATGAATGGAGTGTGGAAAGTGATTCAGTTATAACGGAGTTCTCAATAAACACCTACGGACTCTCACAGGGGAGAACCCAATTAGATGTATGGATTGTGCCAAGCGTTTCCCACAGAGTTCACTTTGTCCCTCATATCAACAGAAAGCAGAGACATCACCTTGCTGACAAAGGTCCATATAGTTAAAGCTGTGATTTTCCCAGTAGTGATATATGGAAGTGAGAGCTGGACCATAAAGAAGGCTGATCACCGAAGAATTGATGCTTTTGAATTATGGTGCTGGAGGAGATTCCTGAGAGTCCCATGGACTGCAAGAAGATCAAACCTCTCCATTCTTAAGGAAATTAGCCCTGAGTGCTCCCTGGAAGGACAGATTGTGAAGCTGAGGCTCCAGTACTTTGGCCACCTCATGAGAAGAGAAGACTCCCTGGAAAAGACCCTGATGTTGGGAAGGATGGAGGGCACAAGGAGAAGGGGACGACAGAGGACGAGATGGTTGGACAGTGTTCCCGAAGCATGAGTTTGACGAAACTGCAGGAGGCAGTGGAAGACAGGAGTGCCTGGCGTGCTCTGGTCCATGGGGTCCCAAACAGTTGGACACGACTAAACGACTAAACAAGAACTACAACATATAGGGAAAAATCAATTGTAAATTTATGGAGTGTATTTGATGTTCTGGTGTTTGTATGGGAAGTTGTACATACATGTATTAAAGCTATGAAGGTAATGTCTCATAATAGTATAATGAAAGAGATAATGTACTGTAAGGGATGTACAGACTATGACTGGAGTGCTCATTGTGAGTGAACATGTGCTGAGAGTTTGTTACTATTTGGTCTTTGGCAGACAGAGTTAGGAATGGAGAGTTGTGAAAAGTGGAACACGACAGGTGTTTGGGAAGCAGGATGGGCTCTAGAATCATAGTACTGTACAGTAGTATCTCTGGTTACGAACTTAATTCGTTCCAGAGGTCTGTTTTTAACCTGAAACTGTTCTTAACCTGAGGCACCACTTTAGCTAATGGGGCCTCCCACTGCCGCCACACCGCCGGTGCTTGATTTCTGTTCTCATCCGGAGGTAAAGTTCTTAACCCGAGGTACTACTTCTGGGTTAGCGGAGTCTGTAACCCAAAGTGTTTGTAACCCGAGGTACCACTGTAGAGTAGAAAGGGACTCCAAGGGTCTGCTAGTCCAACTCCCTCTTGTAAGAACAGCAGCATAAAGCCCATTTTTTATGATTGCAATAAGGGAACAATGAAAACTCAGAAAGACTGAAACCACCGTCTTATGTGCACATAGTAATTTTTAACCGTCCTACATTGTTTATATTTTATAAATTCATTGATTTTATGATACCTTCTCATTCATGGCTACATTACCGACAAAGTGGATAAAATCTCTGGTGGCAGTCAGAATAAAGGAGGTGCTGAGGCGGACAACCAGTATGTGTGCATTGCCAGTGATTTCAGGAGAGCCATTTCCCTGTGTAGAGAGAAATCTCTGCCCCCATAACTGGCCCATCTTTCAGAAATCCGTAGAAAGAGCAGGCAGTATAGGAGGCTGAAAGCAGAGTTCATCTGGATCTGCTCCCCTCTCTGCTGGCATTGAGCATTTGCCCATGACATGAAGCAGCCACAGCAGGTGCTGCAAGCTGCCCACAGTTGGACTTCACCCCCAAAGGCCCCCTCCTCCATCGCCTCCCGAGACAGACGGATGCCAACAGGGTGCTCTTTGCCTGCCAGGATTGCACCTGGGACAGTCTCCTGCATGCAAAGCATTGAATTCGAGACCTTTAAAAAAATAAATCATTTATTCAAAATAAATACAGCTTTGTCCACTGCCATAATATCACAGATTGACCACTCCAATCCTCAGTCCCACATCACAGTCATGTTGGCTCCCCCAATGCCCTCAATAGGAACCCAACTACTGATCTGCTTGGCTATACATTTCAAATCATTGTATCTCATCCACAAATACCTCCGTGGTGATGATGATGGTGGTGGCAGCATTAAAATAACCTTTTCTTCAATCAAGGGAGGAGACCAGATGGCGTCAAGGGTATCTTTTTTGGAGATACCTTTGATTAGACATTTAAGGTGAGGTGTTCTGATGGAGCAGGGGTGGCCAACTCCGAAGAGACTGTGATCTACTCACAGAGTTAAAAACTCGCAGGGCAAAGTTGTTGAGCCCTTTTTAGGGGAGCCAAACATTTAGGGAGCTTCTTTGGTGGGGAGCCAGTGATCTACCAGTGATCTACCTGTTGGACATGCTTGTGAAAGTTTTCCCCGCCCAAGCTGCTTCAGTGGTGCATTTTCTCCTGGAGACACCTAGGGGATTTTAACATCCATGCGGACCCGACCTTACAAGGGGCCACTCGGACTTTGTGGAAAGCATGGCCTCCATGGGGCTGTCACTGAATAAGTTTGGCCCAACTCATAGTCACAGACATGCCTTAGACCTGGTGTTCACCTCTATTGACATGGGTGATGTGACACTAAGTAAAAGCGAAACTAAAGAAGTGCCATGGTCAGATCATTTCCTAGTGCAACTGGACTTCTCCTCAACCCTTCCCCTCTGCAGGGAGGTGGGACCAATTCGGATGCCCCCCCCCCCGCCACTTAATGGATTCAAATGGTTTCCAGAGAGTGGTAGGGGATGCTTTACCATTTTGAATCTGACCGGACGTGGGTTAGAGCTCAACATTGAGCCTACCAAGTGGCGATAGTAACGGCGAAGAGGACTTTCTTCACCGCCTCTATCGCATCTGCAGAAAATAGCAGCAGGAGACTCTTTCAGGTGGTTCGCAATTTAACGGAACCACTTTTGCCACTGGGGCCTGGTAAAGACCCCAAGATCTCCCACAACGATTTTGCAAAGTTTTTGCATATAAAGTTGCTCTGATTCAGAAGGATGTAGACTCCAGCATGGGAGCATGGCCGGGGCAGGAGAGTGCTAGAGTCCTGTCTAGTTGAGTTGCATGGAATCCCTGTTACCTCCGAGGATGTGGACAGGCTGCTTGGACAAGCGAAGCCAACCACCTGTCTCCTTGATTCTTGCCCATCCTGGCTAATAAAAGCTAGCTGTGAAGGGCTGGGTGATGGGCTCTGCGGAGTGGTGAATGCTTTCCTCAGTGAGGGAGCCTTCTCAGACCCACTGAATGAGGCAGTCATTAAACCGCTTCTTAAAGAAACATCTTTAGACCCAGCTAATATGGCCAACTATCACCCAGTCTCAAATCTTCCATTCTTGGGCAAGGTGATTGAGCGTGTGGTTGCTGAACAACTCCAAGCATGCCTGGAAGATGCGGACCATTTGGATACCGTCCAGTCGGGATTCAGGCCACATCATGGGACTGAAACTGCCTTGGTCGTGCTGGTTGATGATCTCTGGTGCGCTAGGGACAAAGATGAGAGCTGTTTCCTAGTTCTGCTGGATCTCTCAGCAGCTTTTGATACCATCGACCATAACATCCTTCTGGACCGTCTAGAGCAAGGCTTCCTCGAACTCAGCCCTCCAGAGGTCTTGAGACTATAATTCCCATCATCCCTGACCACTGGTCCTGCTAGCTAGGGATCATGGGAGCTGTAGGCAAAAAACATCTGGAGGGCTGATTTTGAGGAATCCTGGTCTAGAGGAGCTGGGGGCACTGTTATACAGTGGTTCCGCTCCTTCCTCCTGGGCCATGTCCCGAAAGTGCTGTTGGGGGAGCCTCAAGGTTGCGTCCTCACCCCCATGCTTTTTAACATCTACATGAAGCCGCTGCGAGAGATCACCAAGGGGTTTGGGCTGGGTGTTCATCAGTATGCGGATGATACCCAGCTCTACCTCCCTATCAGATTGGAACCAATCTGAGACCTTCTGCATTCAAAGCAAATGCTCTACCACTGAGTTGTGCCCCACACACTATAACAAAGCCTAACTTTCTCCATCAGCTCCCTCTTTTACAAAAGGTACACATTGTAGTGACACTGGACCAGCCTTTAGGGTTGTCTTAAGTTACTGCTCTAAACCCCTTTCCAGGAGGAGGCTTTTTAGAAATGCGGTGCGTGTGCGTGTGTGAGTGTGAGTGATCTTTCGCTGCCACTGCCTGGAATTGAACCCATGAATTTCTCACTAAATAAGCGGGAATATAGAGCTTGCTGGCTGGGAAGGGCATTTCTGTTTGGGGGGGGCGGATCTCCTGCCCCTCCTCCTCCCTCTGGGTCAATGAGCTCCGCTTCCTAGAGAGGCCGGAAGCTATTTTTCTGTGGGGGGGGGAAAGCAATTTGGAGGGGAGGGGTCTCCATCCTCATTCCCGGAAGAGAAGCGGACTTGGAGAAGAGAAAGAGGTGCCGCATATTGGGGGGTTATTTGGGGAGGGGGGTGGGAGAAGGATTTGCTTTCCCTCTCCTTGAATCTACAAAGGCGGCAGCTGGGAAAGGAGGCGGGAGAATGGGGGGGGGTAGAAAGGAAATCATGGAGGGACTCTGCCCTTTCTCTGTGGGAATTGGGGGGGGGGCTGGATGCAGGTCATCCTGTTGCAAGGTGGGATCCCCCTACCCCAACAGGGTTTGCATTGCAAGACCCTTTTTGAAGTGCAGAGATCAAGCCAGGCTCCTATGGTGGGGGGACTGGGGGGGGCAAAGGCACTTGAGACGAACCACAAAAAGGTGCCCCACCCTGTGCATGTTGACTCAGAGGTCAGTCCTCCTCTGTCCGCCTAGTGATGCTCCTCTCTGTTTAACACCCTCCATCACCCTTCTCACTGCTGCCCCCCCCCATCGCTCCTCCCAGGCTCTGCCTCCTGTGTCAGGGAGCCGGTCTGGGCGGGAGGGGAGGGCTGAGCTCCTCCAGGACCCTGACCTGCCCCCCCTCCAAAATCTGCTGCTGAAGCCCCTCCCTCAGTGGGCCTCCTGGTAGAACCATCTCCATGGGGGGAGATATGGAGAGTGGCTGATGTAAGAAGGAGACTAAAGGAAAGGATTTGCTTCTTGGGAAGGGGGCGCCCCTCCCCCCCCATGTTGGCAGAGTGGGGAACAATGCGGGAGGGTTTGCTGTCCTGTTTATGTGCCCCTGAAGGGGAGGGAAGAGGCACATTTTGGATTTCCTGGAGCTTGGGAAAAAACACCTGACCGGTTTGCCTCCTGCTAAGCAAAGAAAACAAGTAAATGTCCGGTGGGATTTAAAACTAATCAGGCAGGTTCAGGTCTGTGCTCACAAGGGACCAGTTTCGACCCCCTGGTTATGTTTCACCCTGTTCTATCTCACAGAGTTGGGAAGATAAAAGCACAGCTCCTTTCTTTGAAGTACAACTGGGACAGTCCCGGAAGTGTCCAGTTTTACACCTCCTCCGGATCTCCTACAGGCAGCACAATGGCCTCTGAGACCCCCTCTGAACAGTCTCTTCTTAAAGATGGAGTGGAAAGAGGAGCCAGGCAGCTTCCTCAGGTAGGGAAAGAGGAACGGGAGCAGGGAGGAGGGAAGAGGCACAGATGGGACAACCCAGCCTCCCTCTGTGTTGAGTGGGGATGATGGGGATCTAAGAGAAGCTCTGTTGTTGTTTTCTTCTTCTTCCAGGCCCTCTTGACCTTTGAGGAGGTGGCTGTGTTTTTCACAGAGGAGGAGTGGGCTCTGCTGGATCCTGGCCAAAGAGCTCTGCACAAGGAAGTCATGGAGGAGAATTATGAGATGGTGGCCTCTCTAGGTAAGGGCAGATTTGTATCCCTCTTGGCTGTTAGATGTTGGAGGTGTGACTCTGCTGTTTGTGCCATTTATTCATCCTGTGTCGTCTTCTTTGGTGACCCCTCGTAGCTGAGTAAAATTGCCTTCCATGAACACGGTCTTAACGGTGTGTCAATTTAGTTTCTATTTTGGATCCACACATCCTTCCACAGTGGGGACATAGGTTTTCGGGCAGGAGTTACCGTATTTTTTGCACCATAACACTCACTTTTTTCCTCCTAGAAAGTAAGGGGAAATGTCTGTGCGTGTTATGGAGGGAATGCCTACGGGTGGCATGCCTACGGATTTTCCTCCTCTAAAAACTACGTGCGTGTTATGGTCAGGTGCGTGCTATAGAGCGAAAAATACGGTAATTACAGTGAGCCTTTGCCAATGTGCTTTCCTCTTAGCTTGTTTCTCCCTTTTGTCCTGAGTTTGTGCTTCTTCAAAGTCCATGACGCCTTTGGTAGAGGTTATTCTCCAACTGGATGGTGATGATGATGATAGTAATAATAATTATTTATTTATTTCCCGCCCATCTGCCCTGGTTTCCCCAGCCACTCTGGCCGGCTCCCAACAAAATATTAAAAATAGAATCAAACCTTAAAAACTTCCCTAAACAGGGCTGCCTTCAGATGTCTTCTAAAAGTCAGATATTTGTTTATTTCCTTGACATCTAGTGGGAGGGTGTTCCACAGGGCGGGTGCCGCTACCGAGAAGGACCTCTGCCTGGTTCCCTATAACCTCACATCTCGAAGTGAGGGAGCGCTCGCAGACCAGTGTTTCCCAATTTTCTGTGCTTATACTGCATTTTTTAAAGATTTGCCTAGAAACCTCTTTGGTTGGCCATCGGTATTTCCCATTCCATTCTTAAGTTGGCAATAGAGTACTTGCTTTGGAAGACAATAATCTTGCATCCGAACAACATGACCAGTCCAACGATGTTGATGTTGAAGATTGTATTTTGTCAGTAGGTAATTCTTCATAAGCTGATATTGTGGTATGAATTCGCAAAAAAAAACTATGTATAATATACAAAGAGACACCATACAAATAATGGTGGCATGAGCCTTCCTTTTCCACGTCATTTATTAGCTTTTAATGGGCCACCAGATACTACGCTGTCTTTGCTTCACAAGATTTAATCTTTTCCAATATTTTTACAGTCACATATGACATAAACAGCACTTCTGTTTTACTTATTCCTCATAGCAGAGACATTCATACAGCGGTACCTTGGGTTACGAACTTAATTTGTTCCAGAGGTCCGTTCTTAACCTGAGGCGCGTTTTCGCTAATGGGGCCTCCCGCGCCGCTGCCACATGATTTCCGTTCTCATCCTGGGACAAAGTTTGCAACCCAGAGCAACTATTTCTGGGTTAGCGGAGTTTGTAACCGGAAGGTATTTTGTAACCCGAGGTACCAGTGTATTCAAGTCTGAGCCCATCTTCTCACTTGGAACAGAAAAATACAGGGATGTTGTCCTGGACCAATTGAGAGGTACATACTTCCACTTTGCTGTGAGACTGTAACTTTCTGTCTCCTTCAGTGTGTAGGAATACAAAAAGATCCCTTTTGGATCAGAACGAGGGCCCATCTTTTCCAGCATCCTGATACAGGTTTAGGTGATGTGTACAGTTGGTTGGAATGTATCAGCCAGATATTACAGATCAGGGAGGAAGCAGAAAACTGAATACAGAGGCGTAGCATTTTCACAGGAGGAGTAAGATGTAGAAAGTGTGTCCCTCCAGAGGTTGCTGCACTACAACTCCCACCATCCCTGGTCATTGGACTTCTTTTCTTCGGTTAATGCCACTTAAGAGATCAACCACATCTGGAGGGCCATAGATGCCTCAACTCAGCATAGAAGGTTTCTCTTGGTATTCAGTGTTACATGTGAGTTGAAGGTAGAACTGGATACTAAGGGTTCTGGAGATTATTTTCAGATTTCCTTTCTTTTCCTAAAAATGTGGTACATGGGAGAGGGAGGAATGCTGGAGGTGTTAAAATAGGAGAAGGTGCTGATTGGTCTTGCTGAGTGTTAAGTTCTCTTGCTGTTTTTCTTGAATACCTAACAAAATTCTCTTTCTCTCCCACTTTCAACCAGGTGATGGAGAAGACAACCATAATTTTGACGGGCCATCTGTAAAGTACTTCAGCATGAGTGAACACTTTAGCACACAACTACAAACTCATACAGGAGAGAAACCCTTTAAATGCATGGAGTACGGAAAGAGCTTCAGTGAGAGTGGAAATCTTACAAGACATCAACAAAGTCACACAGGGGAGAAACCATTTAAATGTATGGAGTGCAGAAAGAGCTTCAGTCGTAGTGCAAACCTTACTATACATCAACGAACTCACACAGGGGAGAAACCATATAAAT